>JH153169.1:2534-17153 GCA_000226015.1 Mnemiopsis leidyi
TATCATTTTGATGTTATCTACAGGCATGAATACGGAGTTGATCTCAGAAATATTTGCAGAATTCTATAATACATTCAGTCAGTTTCTCTTGTCGCAGTTACGAGGAAAAATTACAAATTACAAACCATCACAATAAATTGATCATGCGACTTATAAATAATGCTCCGCTTAAACAATTACCCCCTCGATCGTTAACCCTTAGTAATGCCTTTTTGCGCCTTCGGCGCAAAAAGGCATTTGACGGGAAAAAATGAAAGGAGTTAGATGAAGTGGTAATCAGAAACTGAGGACTCCACTGATCTAAACTACTGATGTTGGCTGGCATGCTTCAGTAAAGTGGTGCGAGGAAACCCTGTTCGACACCTATCGCCTGGCTACGCTTTTTAAACAAACAATACAACAATACAATACGGTTGTATTAAGATCGAACTACTTTCAGTGCCACCAAAAAAACTAGAACATTTTTATTCGGGAGTTTCATACCTAAAGACCGAATTAAAAGTTTCAAGGAATTTATCCGATATCTTTTTAAAAGCACGTAAAATAGAGATGTGACTTGTATTGTGTGGTTCCTGATATAGTGCACTACACAAGCAAAATTTTTGCCTGTGTTGCTAATGGTAAAAGATTATATCCAGAACTAACTGTTTTACAATTAGGGTGGTGGCAACCACCCCAGAAAAGACACTGTACCAAAAATTTTTGAACCTCGAGACTATTCTTAATCGATTTTTCTTCAAATTTTAGTCCGGGTTTCTTAAAAAAGAAAAAGTTGCCACCCCCTAGTACGACAACATGAAGTGTGGTATCCGACCCCCGACGACACTTTTTTCGCAAACGGATTGGAGCCCAAACGGAAAGAGATAGAGACTTGAAAATTTCAGACAAGGTAGATTTCATCACGTTCTGTGGCTTAGGCTATGTTAAAATTCGCTCCGACCCCTGTAAGGGCCCTTAAAGGCCCAACAGTGTTGTCCGCCGCTACGCCACGTGATCTTCGTACGCCGCCGCCGGTAATTTTCCGCGGAATGAAATCGGAAATTTCATTGCATTTGCAATTGCCGATGAATAATTAAGGGCCGATAGCTCATTTGGGGGAGCACTGATCATAATTGTCGCGGTGATACCCGACTCACGCAGCTAAAGCTGAACGTTATAATATATATAATCTCGTATATATATATAATCGTATATATATATAATCGTATATATATATAATCTCGTCAATGATCATAATTATAAATCGATGACCTCTGGTTATTTCAAACACTTTAAATCAATCTTTTAGAATTAAAACGTAAATATTACATCATTTCTGAGAAAAGATCATCAGATTAGATAGTCTCGAACAATCACATCTATTCTACATGATAGTTGTAACGCTCATCCTCACCAGCGACTGAAATAGTTAAGTTTAGTCAAATGCAGTCGTGAGGTGTCATCGAGTGTCATTATGGAGTATAAGATCTTGTAGTTGTATGTCCAAATTTCTGATGATTTGTGAATAGACTCGTAGTCGTGGGGATAAATCATAAATGAACAATGAAACAGGAGAAGAATAAACTATTAACAATCGCCCCATTTATCCTCACAAGTCTAATTAGAAATTTAAACGGTTTAAATCGAGTTTAGAGGTGACTGGAAGAAACATTATTATATCTCGATGATTTTTTGCTGACCAACATCCCTTGCGGAATTCCACCCCGTGAAGCAGCTACTTACCACAATCCCTTATGTCACAGTAGTCCCATATCGGAAAGGTCAGAGCCATTGTGTAACACCACGGTCTTTCTTCCTTACCTCCTGGGTTCCTGGAATATGTTGTTCGTTCTTTTAAAGTGGATAACGTAACTGTAATGCTAATCAAAATTGTTGCTAATAATGGTTAGCCTGAACCCTATATTAACAAAACTGATTGATCAGAAGAAAAACCTGCAGTAGTTATGATTGCCGACGTCATTGTATCCGTGAGGGTGGGGGTAGTCGCTACTCCAGTTCTGACACCGGTACTGAGACCCAGTAGTGTCCAGGGGACCTTGGTACTTCTCCCCAGCCGGGCTACTCTTACACTCCTCATCCCACACTGACAATATTAACAGGGTTTGTTTGTATGTTTCTTAAGTTGTTTGTCTGTTAGTTTGCTTGTTTGAATGTTTGTATGTATGTTTCTTAAGTTGTTTGTCTATTAGTTTGCTTGTTTGAATGTTTGTTGGGTTTCACGGTTATTTCGCTAGTTGTTTGTGTGATAGTTTGCTTGTTGAATGTTTGTTGGGTTTCACGGTTTTTTCGCTAGTTGTTTGTGTGATAGTTTGCTTGTTTCGAATGGTTGACAAAATTGCATTGCTTCATTTCCTCTTCAATATTTTCAAACAACTTACCACATTTGGGGACAGAGCAAGGGACCATTCTGGGATCTGTATCTCCCGGGATAAAACAGTAGGGACGTTTACTGTACTTCCCCAGATTCCTACAATAATTGTGTCCCGGGTTATAGTCAGGCATGCTAGGAACATCGTCCCAGTTCATGCATTCCACTCCAAACTCTGAGACACTAGCTCTTCCCTTGTAGTCGTGCCCCGTGCCGGTGTAGCAGAAGTCGTTTGTTATAACCGGGGTGGCGTGTGCTAGATCAGAGGTTTGGAGTGGAACCGGGAGAAATACTTCGGGAGTTAGCTGAAAAGTAGAACAATGAGGGAACTGATGTTGTTGGTTTAAAATACTTATTCTTAGCTGGTCTGAACTCTGAACAACTTTAAACTTAATTCAGCAGAAATGATAATTCCTCCTAGTGCTACCTCATGAACATTTCCATCACGTGTTTTAGCCAACCATTTCCCACTTTTCACCACTAAAGTTGATGTTTCAGTTATCTGTTTTAAATCTACTTCAGCTGTGTACTCAGTTTCTTCTCCATCAGCAATAACAACAAGCTTGGGCCCTGAATAAGTTGTTGGTTTGGGGCAGTTTAAATTATAAAATTTTTCTTATCAGTTAGACAAACAAGGTAGATAAACAGCTAGATAAACAGCTAGATAAACGAGGTGGAGCATGCTTTGAAAATAAACGTCACTCTTTACTAACCAACACATGCATCTGCACTCTCAGAACTGTCGAAATATGTGAGGTGGTTGTCTGGGCAGGAGGAGCATTCTTTAGAGCCTCTTACTGCAGCGTACGTTCCCTGGGTGCAATGCAAAGTTACAACAAGTTGCTACTCCTTGACTGTAAAAGTTTTATAGATTTTAAAGAGATTGTCTACCGAGTTGACGGAACCAAACTTGCAAACCAAACTTGATTTTACCAAGTTACCGGGCGTGGCTCTCTCTCTAAGTTTGTCTCCGATGGTTGTCGTAGACAAAAAGGACTGAGGTACCCAGGCAATTACCAATCTGATTGACTTAAGTAACCAAATAAGGAAATATCTCACCTTAGGACACCTTAAACAACTAGACTGTGTTCCACTGTGAGGTTGGTAACTCCCTTTAGGACAGAGATGACATTCTCCAAACACAAGATAAGTCCCTTCAGGACAATATTGTTCCTGGCAAACCACCGTACACACCAGCACCTGAGTAAGGTCATGTCAAGGTTGCACTAAAGATTGGATGTTTTCATTACTAATTAGGGGACAAAAAGCCAAGGAATAAGACCAAATATTCCGATTCCTACTGGCTCAATCAACATGAACATGTTTATCGACAGTCCTTCAACTCTACATCAGTATGGAGCTTAATTAAGTTAATTTTGTTTGAACAGAAGCTACAATTACTAGACGGTAATATCAATGTGTACAACTACAAGTGCATGCCGTAAAACTTACGGCGAACAGAGAGAATAAAAGAACCTTCATGGCGACACCTCGAAGTTATGTATTTAAAGCAATGCGTAATTTCTTTTCGAAATCAGTACCCTGTAGTACTCACCAACTTGATCAAAATTAGAGTTCAATTAGATTGTCCAGGTTTTAAATATAATTAACTGAGAGAAATTAGATTTTCTTAAAAAGACTAATTCAGACTGATTTAGGGGGTGTCGACACATCTGGTCTTCAAATTTTAGCCACTGGAATCTCTCAAACATCCTAATGAGCTTTTTTCTCTCATTTTGAAGCTATTCTAGTCAGCACACACCTGTTGAGTCTTCTTACAGTTGCGAAATATCTTACTTAGTTACGCTGAGAAATTCATACCAATTGCTTATTGCAAAGAAAAGAGAAAAGCTTTATTCATAACCTAACTTATTGCTGGAATATCAGAATCAGGTACGGTTAATCTCAGAATGCTTCTGTAAGTGTAACACTATCACACTAGACTGTTCGTGAAATTTTGGCCATGTCTCTCAAATAACTGAGATGAGCTGCACTGCCGGCACACAAACCCACTTCATCCCATCTCCTGAGAGGGAGAACATGTCAGACCAAAGTGTCGCTGCACAATGGTGGCAAGTCTCTCATTAATCCTGGTCTCTAGGGGGTCCGTACTGTTCCCTCGTTCTTATAGTTTTAATATACAAGCCATCTACAAGTCATACTCTCATAGAATATAATGCCTTGCACTTCTTGATCTGAACTGAAGTCTTTTGTAATTTGAGTTTTGTCCAATAGGAAAATTTCGTCAATATCTCGTTTTTCTCTTCCGTTGCAAATCGACAAAAATTATTATCTAATTTGTCCTCACGGAAAAATATTGGACTACGAGCGCTAATTCTATATCGATTACTCAATAAATGGCTCAAATCTCATCAAAATTTGATATTTTGTTTTCAAGATCCCAGAGTAGTAGCTGGAATGTTTGAAGACCAGGTCGAAAAAGACAATGAGTTTTAAGAAGCGAGGAGAGAGGAGCGAACTGGGCCCAAAACAGAAGCACAATGCTCTGGTCCCCATCAAAAGTGTTCACAGCAACTTCCTTCTAGAGAAGGATAAAACAAAACGGGTTAAGGTTAGCAAGAAGAAATTTAAATGCGACAAAAAACTCAATCATCTGAAAATTTAGGAAAATTTCGCTATAAAAATTGTTGAATCTAAAAATTTTCGTGAAAAGACAATATGCCCGACATAATTTTTAATTCGCAATTTGCTCCAGATAATCAACGATGAGCAACATCAGACATCCAAGAGACTGGAAACAAGAGCTGAGGCTATGATTGAGACACAGCACAAAAGTAATTAATCTTTCATGATGTACAATTAGATAATATTGTCAACCAACTTCTCCCGGCGCGAACTTCTTGTATGCAATTCTGGTGGCCCCGGAAAATAAAGTGACAAATTTGCGGCTATTGAAGCACGGCCCACCAAATCTTCAGGTGCAACCCCGAACCGACATCTCCAGAAACGTCTAGAAAGAGCGTTCAATGTGCTCAGTGTTAATTATTCTGACAACAGTACTGAGTCCTTTGATGATCAGCTTCCTCTCTATGGAATGAAGGTTTGATAGGAGTTTAAAATTGTCCTTAAATGCTGATCGGAATTAAAACTAACTATGTCGAATGAAATTGTTTCTTACTTTTATTGAACGATTTCTATTCTACTTCCATAACTTGCTGATTTTGCAGTCGTTAAACACAAAGCTCCAGAAGCAGTCCCCAACCATCACGAACGGTAATCGCAAGAAGAAGATAAACTCAAAACTGGAATTCGATGGATGTATATTTAATAACAAGGCAGCTGAAGCAGTCGAAGAAAAGAAGAGGAAACCTTTTCCCTCCTTTGGTATATATTTTGTGACATAAGCACACTGACATGCACACTCACTGTTAACCAGATTGCAATTAGTCCCAAAATTTCTGCTTACTACGGAAAAATCAACTCAGATTTTATCACATATAATAGCTCAAACAAACTTTAAAGACTCCTGCTTATTGATTGATTGAATTTCATTCAGGGATAAGATCGAGCGAGCCGTCGTTCGGAAACAAAACAAAACTATACGGCGAGGATGTTATCATCACAGCCAGTGACCCTAGCGAAAATTCAAGATGTCCTGGTTGCCATAACATCACGTGTTGCTGTCTTGCTAACGAAGTATACCGTCCGGTGACAACCGGTCGGTCGATGAGAAAATACTCCATTTTTAAGCAGGGAGTGTTTAAAAACCAGACGGGTTTGGCGGTGGTTGGAGTGCAAAGGGTACTTAGTCCACCTTCTACTTGCACTTTCGTCAAGAACAGACGGCAGAATGAGCTGAAGAACGATTAAAAATCCAGGATTGTTGTAAAACGGGATTCTTGTAAGTGTAGGGGATTCTTGTTGGTGGAGGGATTTTGGTTAGTGGAGAAAAAAGTTTTGAAATTTTTGGTTTGGTTTCGGCCAGCTTGTATGTGTGTAAAGGAAGTGTGTTGTACTGAAAAATTGAAAAAAATTTTAAAGAAACAAGAATTTATCAGTTATCATAATTTACCATATTTTAAATCCCGAACAAACATTTTAAATTCGAAGCTAAATTCTTAAATTGTTACAAAAGCTGAAAAATAACCAAGAAATGCATTCTTTAATCTACTGATCCCATAAAGGATTCGAAAAAAGATAATCGTAATTTTAGCAAAACAAAAACTTCACGATTGGCTTATAGTGCCATTAAATTTGACACTATCACTTGGCGATGGTTCATCCTGTACAAAATAGTCCAACACATCATCAAACATTTATACAGTTTTGCTACACGCTGAATGTAATAAAATGAGAACAAAATCAACATATAATCTCATAAAACTTGTCTTTAACACCTACATTAAGAAGCAAATCTTCAAAAGTCCTTAATAGGACCTCTACCACCAGCATACATGGGCCCAGACACCTGCTTCCTCTCCACATCGGTCTTCAGTCTAAGTTTCCCAATAATCTCCAACATCTCATCCCTGGTTGTGCTCATGATGCTCAACGTGCTGACGTTTGAGGAGATGGAGTCAGATCGTGTGCGTCCTAATGGCCCTGGTTTAGGGGTTTCTTCTGCTTCGTCAACGCAGGGTAGTTCTGTAATTAGTTGCTGCAGTCTGCTGATATGGGCCTGGAATAATGTGTAGATATTAGATCGTATTTTGAATAATAAGAGGAAACTGTTCAGTTTACAAAGAGGCGAACAGCATCTATACGGTCAAGTTAACTGTTTAGTGAAACTAAGCGTGAAATTTAAGATACAAAAAACTAAACATAATTCGCACACAGTAAAGTAACATTGAATCACGAACACGTGCACTAAGATGATGGAATACGTATGAAAAATACATTTCCTTGAGTCAAAAGTCGTGATATAGCGGCTGAAATTAGTCACTAATCTATGTATTTCAAAACTGGATTGTTATTCAGAATGAGTAGCTCCTGTAACTTGCAACGTGGCACAAGGGTCATGCCCGCAGGAACTCCAAATCAACATTAAGCATAAACCAAAGGTAAATATCTTATACACACGTGCGCGCGCAACGTCACAATAGCATGCCGACAACTAGAAATGGCGCAACTTTTGAAACAAAGTTTGCAATGCGCGTTACAAACTTAAACTTTTATCAAAGGACCGAAACTTTAAGACCAATTGATCCGTACTAATTTGCGATCGTTAAGATCAGTCAACTGTGTAGAATAGCCTTACTAGGACAAATCACCTGCATATCAGATCGTTCATTAAGCAGTTTATTTATAAGAGAGTCTTTTTGTTGGAACTGTAATCGCAAGGCTTGACGTTGAGACTGGTAGAGAGAAATGTATTCTCCTGAAATCGACATGGATTTTAAAATACATTAAAAAGAAAAACGTGCCAGCAACACAAACTCCGTGGTATTCTAACATACACCGATCATTCCATTAAAAACATTGATGTTCAAGCAATTTGATTGGAAAATCTGCATTCCACCCAAGTGTTACAATTTGACGGTAAAGAAAAAGATTATACCGATCGTGTCAGTTTCTCCTTCAAGGATGATGTTTTGGTGTTCGATGTCCTTCAGCTTCTCAATGAGATTAGCGTTGTCTTTCATGACAATTGCGAACTTTTCCTGCATAAAAATAGTGTTTGTTGTTGATGACTCACCGGGCACCCTACCGGCTTTCTACCGGCGCCCGACCTGCAACAGATTCGATCGTACTACCTGTTTTATATTTGAAACAAACAGTGATTAGTCAGGAAGACGTAAACACTGCCAGGTCTTACACTGCTCAGCAATTAGGACGAATGTAATAAACTTTCTAGATTGATAGGCACATTATCCTGACATAGCTTGTATGGTAATTCAGTGATTTACGTAATACTTATTCTATTTTTTGATATTATTGTAGTCAAATGACTAAGATTTTGACCTTGAACACGGCGAAAATCCAAATTTTCTATGTTCGTGGTCAAGTTTTTTGCCATTGACCATAGGGCGAATTCCAGGGTGTACTGCCTCATGGTCATGGTCAGTGCCTACTGCCTTACAGCCCCCTCGATAAAAGTACTGTACACCTGTCAAGATTATCTTACCTGTAACTTCTGCATGTGCTGCATGTACTCGTCCCCTTGTGGTGCTTTAGAAGCAAGATATTTGAGTTTGTTCTCAAACTCAGCCTCAGTGGACTGCATGTGAGCCTTCATAACGTCCACAGATGTGTTCTGATTGTTAACGTTTTGAGAAACGTTATCGTTGTTAACATTCTGGATAACTGGTGCAGGTGTTTCTTGTACGTGATTTTGTGGTAATGTTTCTTTAGTCGCTGACAAGTCTCCCCTTTCGAACTGCCCTGCTGACGTTACAGAGAGACTGTCGTCCCCATTCTCTGCAGGCACCTCGCTGTCGTAGCGCGTAACGCTGGAAGTACGGTTGTCCGGCGCACCGTCCTGCGCTTGCTGAGAGTTATCGTAGTGCTGTGTTGCCAGGTACATGTGCAACTTCTGGATAACTTGAGATTGGCGGAGGATCTCTTGCTTGTAGTGCTGCGCGTTGCGCTCGTGTTGTATGTTAGCACGTGACAGCTGCATTTCCAGCACACGGACATGTGCTTGAAGTTTTCGTTCTTCCTTAGAGCGAGCTGCTTCTAAAAAGTGAAAACAACTGAAAGTCAAGTTCACTGAGCGATGTATTTAGGAATTACGTAAAAATTTTTTCAAGCGGAGAAATAAAAAAAAATACCTAGTACATGAGTCGGTTACCTTGCGCAACAATATCGACATTTCCCTCATCCTCTTCATCAGTACCGTCTTCTTCCACCCCCGTCTCAATCTTCACCAGCTCTTCCTCGAGCTGATCCAGGGTCTGCTGCAGTGTCATCTTCTCTTGCTCCAAGTCCTTCACTTCTTCTCTGTCTTCAACCGTGTAAACCTGGCAAAGTTAAACGTTAGTTACCAAATATTACAAAACAAATATGCAGGACATTATGAAATGCGAAAGTAGACAATATATTGAGTAGCTGCACACTGTTATGAAAGGTAGTAATTATGTGTCGACTGCCTTATTGTATTACATGTCGTTATACGTTAGAGATATAAATCTTGCATAATATGTAATTATTCTGTGCATCCTATGTAACTAAGCTGTAAAATTATATCAAATGAACGAGTATCGTATTGTGTAGTCCTATAGGGAATAGACAGACTTTTCAATATGTAATAAACCACATGTTATAAACCATGGACTTTAACGAGTAATGTGTATAAACATTAATTTTTAAACAGCATGACATACCTACTTCTAACTGCTTTATTCACCACTAAAATAGTTGACATACCGAAAGTTCATCAGATTGTGTACGTTTCCTCTCTCTAATTTCTTGTCGCTCCTGCTGCAGCTGTTTCGTCATCTCATTGTACAGCCTGACAGTGTTAACGTATAACAAGCATGTCATTCATCTTATATCGAAAACAATTGTGTATGTAAACACAGGGGAGGATGATATAACACAATTCGGTTATATCCTCCAAATAATTTACTAACCCATCTACATAGTTTGAATTCTTAACCTTCAAAACAAGAAAACATAACCTGTTACAGGGATAACTGTAACTAACTACAACTACATTGAAAGTTCTATTACAAACCTGCTCAATTCCTCCATGTAATGGGAGTGTAGTTCTTCCTCCCTCGCTTTAAGATCTGTAACTCCCTTGTTTGTGAAGTAATGTACAAGTTGTGTGTACTGGGTTTGTAGACTTGATCTGCAACATGAATAGTTCTTTAGTATAAGAATCTAGGTTTACAGTACCTAGTACCAACAACATCTATTAAAATGCTTGTGGGCGAGGTATATAGACATGAATAGATACGAGTATGTTGTTGCAGAAGCCTCCAATAACATGTGTCAATCTTCGTCAGCTGTTACTCGAGAATTAGTGAAACTTCTCCTAGCGTCGAATGTTGACCCCAACTAACCTGAAGTTCTGCTGGAGTTCGCTAAGTTGACTCCTCAATGCCTCCACCTCATCCTCATGTGTTGTCTGAATCTCTGTGATGTACTGTTTAAACTGACGCGTCTGCGCAGCGATGCGCTCTTCTAATGTCCCTATCTGGTCGCGCAGCTGCTCCTCGTAGTATTTGTCCAGGAATTCCCGCTGCTTCTCCCGCTCTAACCTAGAGAGGTGAGGTAATCAGTTAGGTTGAAAATTCTGGGTTGTACTTAAACACATTAAATTAATGAAATTTTCCCACAGGTTGATAATTCTGCGATTGGATGAAATTTTAACATAAAATATATACCGTGATGGATGTTCCAAATTGAAAGCGTGTCAAGCATTTACCGTTCATTAGATAACATCTCTTGTATTCTCTTATCCACAGCTTCAGAGTTGTACTGTTTTTCTAACTTCTCAATTTTCTTCTCCAGCTCCTCTTCATAAGCTGACTTACCTGTCATTTAAAATAAATAAAAACAATACTATTTAAGATAATGATCAATGGATACTAAGGTCACAACAGTATGGTCTTTATGAGAGTAAACCTCATAATTAATTAAATTACCTTTGTCAAATAAAACAGGAAGCTCAGAATGGCATAATCTAGATTTCATTCTGAAGTTCAATAACTTATATACACTTTACCTGTGTCAAGCTGTTTTGACAGAGACGCAACTTTTTCTTGAAGCGCAACGTTCATGGCTTTAACACTGTCCACCTGAAATAGAAAATATTTTAGCTTAGAATTTTCGAGGACCTTTCCTTGCAAGTTTTAACATATTTGAGGGACCGAATATAATACGAGAACGCCTTATACCTTCCCCTCATTCCGTAATTATATGTTGCCTATTACAGGCTATAATATAACCGTACTAAAAATCTTGAAATAGAGGTCCGGCAGTAGTGATCACCTGAAAATAATTAAACTCGATAGATTCTCCATCAACAATGACCATGCACTTATCTTTGACTGTAGACACAATTCCACCAAGAAGAAATAGTACTTAATTTAAGCTAATTCAAGACATTACACCTGTTTTTCTTATAGAGACCCCACGTGAGTAAAATAGCGGTGGGGCAGCTAAGATCTTGGTTAACGGTAAATATTTACAGCTGTGATAAGGACCCCATACCTAGTTAATAGGTATGGGGTCACGTGCAAGCATTGCACGTGCAGTGTCACGTGCAATGCTAGTACGTGACGTTGTTCATTAGTGTGAGGTATTGAGCGTGATGGTAGGGCTCCAGTACGACTTATAGACCGCGTGTCGAGAGCACGTAGTTAACTTTGCAATTAGTTCGGTTTTTGTTTGAAGATGGGGTTTAAAAGAATTTTATCTCTTCTCTGTCTTTCCTCAATACTCAACATTAAAGCTGGATGTCCAAACGATAGCAATATGGTTTCAGGCGAGGCCAAAAGAAAACATTTGCCGATAAGTAAGAACTGAACGTGCTGGAGTCATTCAAACTTCTTGTGACACAATTGTTATTATTTATTGGAACATAAAGTTATTGGAAGAAAACAGATTAAGTTATTGGAACAAAACAATCTAAGTACCGTATTTCAGGTTACAACACGGTGCCTATTGGGGAGATAATAGAATACAATTACATATCTGATCAATTACAAGTTCTTTCTGTGTGCGATAGCGATGTCATTGTTGTAGAACTTGGTTCACTGAATAACATGGAGAATTCAATTCTTATTGAGATGCATTCTAATAGTATATTGGTGTCTACGTCGGATTGCGCCAGCTCAGAATTAAGTGTAGAAAGTGAAATTCCAAGAGGAAAACCTCTGCAGTGGACATTTGAACTAACATTCTCGGGTGTGTTCATCAGACGTAACGGTGAAACTGTGTTTAGTTCCACTAACTCCAATAAAAGAGATATATCCTGCTTGTTAAACTGGCTAGGATCACAATTATTCGATGTTAAAGCTATCCGATTTCCTGAACAGAACACAGGACCTCTCTATTATAGAACGAAACCATCAGGTACTTGGTGGAAAAGGAGCACCTCTTAAAAATATCTACTACCTTAGAAATTGTGCGTTTAACTTTTTGATAAATGAACATAGTAATAATTGATATTACCAGCTAAAAACTTAAAAAATCACTCAAAATTGTCCTCAGAATGCAGCTCATTGCCAAGTGAATGGACAGTACATAGAGGATTAACAGTGGATAAGAACCTAACTACAATGCCTATATTATCTGGTTACTCAGTCTGTTTATCCTGTTCTGATGAAAACAAGGTTCTTGTTGGAGATGCATGTTATGTATGTAATGTGTACATGCCAGGAAACTATAACTTAACATCTGGACCATCTTGTGAACCTAAAGGTACAGGGTTTTGTAGGTAGTGTGTGTACTAGAACATGTACTAGAACAGTTGTATTTGTATAACAGAACTTATCAGTGTAGAACCACTAGAATGTCATGTAAATTGTTGATAAAATACTTTGAGAGTTGAACGCACAATACCAGTAACAGAATAGTCGAACTTGCAACAATGCATCTCAACTCCAGGTTGTACAGAGCTAGATCTAGAAGAAGACCTGGACATCTCAGCTGTTGAGATACAGTTCCCAGTTCCAGTAGGAGAAGAGATAACAGTTCACTGTGTGAATACAAACAAAGTTATGACGGGTAGCGGAGTTCTGACATGCCAGATAGACGGACTATTCGGACATATTCCTTCCTGCTCTTCTATAGGTCAATATTTTTAAATAATTTTATTACTGCAGGCTAGTTTAGTATTCAGGTATATGACAGGTAAATGGAACAGCATTGTTCCACTAAAATATTCATGAAATGTCGTTGTCTACTCACATAACATATAAGGACAAGCCAGTAAGGTGTATCAGGAAATTTAAAGAGGTGAACGTTTTGTCAGCTGGGTTTCATTTACGCCTCCCACGCGGCAGACCGGGGTTCGATCCCCGGCTGTGGCAAGTCGGCCAGTCACCAGACTGCTTCTGGTGCAGCTTCGGCTGGAAATGCAAACTTCCTAGCTCGTAAGATTGACCACCTACAGCTAGTTTAGTGCCTCGGCACGGAGAGGCTCAGGGTTACAGAAAAGGAGTTGAGCACCTCAGGCTATCCAGTCAAAGGGAGCAACCTAAATTTGCATTGCATTGCATTGCATTTGCATTGCATTTTAAGGTTTAGGAGGCCTTCGCGGAGAGAAATATAATGATCTTATTAGATACAGTTGAGCAAAGCAAGATAACTCAGATATCCAACCAAACTTATACACCAACTGTGAAATCATACCACGAGAAACTGGGCCTAAAATTATACGATAGACGATGACAAAGATAGTTGTTTTACTTTTCTCAAGGCGTTGTCAAAAGGAGGGGATGTACCACTGTTAAAAATTTGTATGGCGGTAGGATTCCTACTTTAATTAAAAATTAGTTCTAACCGAAATTTTTCTGACTAACGAAATTCAAATACAATATCTTTGCAATTTTGCATTCTTTCGGTTTAAACTAACGTTTTTGTCTAGAACTAGACTGATGTTTCAGTCTACATATCGATGTGATTTTTCGGTTAGACACTGATGTTTCCAGTTTCGGTTAGAAAATGATGTTTCGGTGAAAAATAGATGGCCGCGAAAAATAGATTCCATCCGAAAAATTCTTCTGGCCTAAATTTTTGAAATCGACCAACCAGTAAACATTTTTTTGTGCACCTATGAGAACAGTAAGGATGTAGAAAGTGTCTGAAGGGTCAAGGGAAGGTCAAGGCTCAAGTACCTTGAACGAGAGGGGGTCCTGGTTTGGTTTTGTAACTCCTGTTTTGCAGAGGTCTTTAAGATCAATGACTTAAATATGCTGTTTGCAATAGTAATTGTAGGTAATAGTGGTTAAAGTAGAGATTAGCGACCCTCTGATTCGTCAGCTAGTTCAATTTTTATCGTGGACGTGTTTATTGGACCGCAGTGATAGAGTGGATTGCTGAATATCACGTACCTGTTTTACTTTAATTCGATTCTTGAAAAACTCTTTCTATCAAGCGTAATATTTTAGGATGTCATCAGTGAGTCTCCAAGTTCTAAATCAACAGCAGTTTTTACAGAATTTTTTGAAATACCTCTAGAGTGTTTTTAGAGACAAGTTTACCTCATTATAACTTCTAACAGTAGAACTGATGCACAGGTGGCAATGTCAAAAACGTTTTTAGAATTTATCTATGTGGTGCGAAAAATCTAGAAATATTTGCTATTTTTAGCTACGACTTGGCATTGATTTCAATTC
>JH153169.1:22486-43070 GCA_000226015.1 Mnemiopsis leidyi
CCGAAATTTTAGCTCACAGGAAGCAGGTTAGGTGAGGTATTTGCTTAAATTGTGAGGTAGACTGTAGAGAATTTTTAGAAGTCTTGAATTCATTAGAGGTAGGGTTGCATTATGCGAGTGAGGTGGCGCGAAGCGCCGCCGAACGAGCAATATATCACACAAAAATTCTAACCGCAAATAATTTCTAACCGAAATTTGAAAAATCGTCCTACTAGTAAAAAAAACTTATTTGCACCTATGGAAAGGTATGTGAGGTAAGATAGAGGGATTCACTGCTAACCATATTGTTAGTGTTAACTTAGATATCAGGATCACTTGACGTAATTTCTACAGCAGTATGAACCTACCAAAATATGCGTAGACTTTTGATTTTCGTGCCTAAGTCATAGAAACTCATGAATACAACACATAAAGAATTATCGCAATTTTGAAACGATTATCGTAACAAGTGAGTTATTGCATATAACATTATGAAGTAAACAAATCAAATGACAAATGAAAATTGAAATAAACCTGCGCTGCAGAAAGTCCGAGGATAGCTTTTTCCTGCTGCAAAGAAGCGATTGTTCCTTTACACTCCTTCAACTGTTCCATCAGCTCGGAAACTTGGACACGACTGCTAGATCCTTCTGCGGGAGACATCTTAGTTGGATTGTGATTAAATTTCGTTGATTGGGCATGTCCCAAGCCTGCCCTGACCCCGCCCTTGGCATACCAAACTTGCCTACTAAGACCGTGCCTTCAACCATGCTCCGATTGTTTTTACTGGGCATATGAAGCATGGTCACGTGAACTGTGAAGTCTGGGGCGGTGAATTTAACTTTTATTAAATAGAAATTAAACAACGAAACATCAAACTATCTAGATGAGGGGAATGAATATAACATTTTGTTCTAGTTTATCCATGAGTTATTTTTAATAAAAACTAACCAAGTAGACTGTCCTCGCTGAGAGGACGTTGAAGATTTTCAGTAGATCCAGCTAGTAGCTGCTCCTTCTTCAACATTTCTTCTCGTTCTTGGCTTGCGGCCAAATCTGACATCAGTGAACTGACTCTGGTAGACAGCTCTTGGACCTGAGTTGTTTTTGTTTGACATAATCCTTACTTAACATGAGACAACATGAGTCATCTGAGTTGTTTAGCTGTTGGAAGTGTTTTTGTTTTACATAAATCTTACTTAACATGAGACAACATGAGTAAACTGAGTTGTTTAGCTGTTGGAAGTGTTTTTGTTTTACATAAATCTTACTTAACATGAGACAACATGAGTCGACTGAGTTGTTTAGCTGTTGGAAGTGTTTTTGTTTTACATAAATCTAACTTAACATGAGACAACATGAGTAAACTGAGTTGTTTAGCTGTTGGAAGTGTTTTTGTTTGACATAAATCTAACTTAACATGATAAGCTATTGTCAGTAACATTTCAAAGATGACATAAAAGTTGAAGACTTTATATCAGCAGCACCTGCTATTAAACGTTGACATGAAAAAGCCAGACAATTAGAATAATAATATAGTTAAATACAATAAAAATGAAAAATAATTCCGCTAACTAATCCAACAAAAAGCTGATAATTTAAAACTAATACAAACCCACACCTCGTTAGCCAGAGAAGCATTAGTATCGCTTGTTCTCATCAGTTTGTCTTGAAGCTCCAACATGTGATCCTTCAGCTGCTTGTTCTGTCCCATTGCTCGACTGATAGTTGCTTTGTCATTGTTTATCTGCGTCAGCAGTGCGTTTTGGTCCACATGGGTCTCCTAAAAAGAAAGGTAACAGCATCTGCCTAATGTGTTAAAGTTTAACCAGATTAGATTTGTTAGAAATCGTTTAAGTCATAAGCTCAACAACAAGCTAACTATAAAAACCTTGAATTTGTCCAGTTCTTTTTGTAGATTTAGAGTTTGTAATATCTGTTCCTCCAGAGCTTGTTCTAACTTTTCTTTTTCAATAGTCAACTCCGCAAGCAATTTAGCAGATTGATCTATATGTTCTGCAGAGGTATCTTTTGCAGGAGTGGTAGTGGCTTCCTGAAGTTAAACGGACGATAAAGCGTTGATAAATTGAACATAAATTACTCTACCAGTTCGAATGATAAAATTGTCAAGTAAAACAATGTCGTATTTGTATTTGTTACACCTGTACCCAGGCTTTTACACTGTAAAATTTACAGTTATACTGAAGGGGCTCGAGGAAGATTCTAGATCTTTTAACGGAGACCCTTCTCATTTAACCCTCAATCACGGTTTATTCCCGTTCATTCGGCTGAGTCGACCGAACAAGATTGCATAGGCAAATGCCCTTAGCGCACTCCTCTAGGATTGGCAAATCTGGAAATTGAACCCCCGATCTCCTGCATAGAAAGTCGGGGTAGATACCACTTCAACCATATAATAAACATATTCTATGAACAGACGGATGCTTTCTTGCAGGATGCTTTCTTGAGAATAATGTACTTTTATCGATGTACCATTCCTTGGGCTAAAGTATTTATGAAATTCCATTGGTTAGTCACTTCTGTGTAATTTGAAGTACTCAAGCCTCTATCAATGTGGCATATACCATTGATTTGGAGATTTCTCCCGAAAGCACTATTCTTTGATTTGTTACTTCTTATGGTTAGACATTAGTGTAGGGACAGCAGATGGCCGATTCGAACAATGGCGAAAAATTGCTTCCATATCTTATCAAGGGAGCTTCATATGCTTTCGCTGGCTCTTTAGCCTTGTGTGCTATTGGAACCCTTGCAATAAGAAGAAAGCTAAAACCAAAGAACAGTTGGAGGAACAACAAAACGCTTGAAGGTGGCATATTACTCACAATTTTGAATGCCCATTGAAATTTGCATTAACTATCCTCTTATTTTGTGCCCTAAACATGTGAAAGCTGAAAAGCTTGCCTTTTTATAAGAGGAGTACTGATTGTCATTATTAGCTTGTTTTTCTCAATGCAAAGGAGTTGGTTCAATGAGCATGTACTCCTCAAAAATTGGAAAAGTAGAATAAAATTGTAACGAAACAAGCTTTAATAGATTGGAAAGACTATATTGGGACAGAGCCCCCTAACATTATCTGATTTCATTAAAAATGTAAGCTTTTGGAATGATTAATCCATGTATTTGGATAAATATATTCATGAAAATGATTTTTTTCAGGTTTGACTGTGTTAATTACTGGTGGTAATAGTGGCCTTGGAGCAGCTGCTGCTAAAGATCTTGCAAAAAGAAATGCTAATGTAATCATAGCATGTAGGACCAGGGATAAAGCAATGGCAGTCATAAAGGAAATCAAAACAGAGTTTCCCCAAAGTCCTGAGGTGTGTTAATCTCCTATCATGAATAAACTGGTTTATTACAGAAGTTGTGGGGTTGGAACAAAGAAACAGATCCCATAATTATAAGTCAAAAATGTAATATTGGTATCTATTGTTGTGGTGAAAATTGACATCATTGCCCAGAAAATCTATCAAAATATTGTATCAATGTATATCATGTACTGTTTTAGATTTTGATGGAAATATATTCTTGTATGCAAGCTTAAATTTTTATGTTATTGGCATCTGGCTTCAGCTTTGTGAACATACTGAACAAAAAGGAGTGTCTGGCCACAGCACTCTTGACTCTTGTTGCCCTGGGAAGTAGTTGCCCTGGGAAGTAGTTCCAGTTCTTCAGCAATATAATGATGGAATGATCTGATATGTTGTCAGATATTTTAGGTGTAAAGCCAATTTGCCTCTTGATGAACTCTTTTTTGAATTTTTTTAATGGTCATGGTCAATTGGCTACCCTAACTGCAACCACCTAATGAAAAAATATACTCAGTCTCCTTCTACCTCCTTTGATTGCCAGCTAAAAGCTAAAGTCATTGAGCAGTTCTTTGTTTTTTAATATTTTAACAATTTCAGAATTTTACAGCATCATTTTCTAGACAATTTTTGAATAAATTTATTAATTAGCTGTTCCTCTTTCAGATTGTATACAGTCATCTTGACCTTACATCTCTTGCTAAAACAAAAGAATTTGTTGATGACTTAAATGTTGATAACGTAGACATTCTCATCAACAATGCAGCTGTATGGGGAAGTCCTGATCCAGAAAGCGGTGATGGTATAGAACACACCTTTGCCATCAATTATCTAGCTCCTTTTTATCTAACAAAGCTAATGATTCAGAAGTATTCCCTTCAAAGAGTTTTAAATGTGAGTTCTGGCTTATATTTTCAAGGGAAAATCGATCCAAATGACTTTGAAAATCTCACTAGAGTTCCAGCAACGTTAGACAAGGATGTATACCGAAGCCTTTATTCAACTAGTAAACTTGCTCAAATATACCATAGCAAAGAACTTGCCAAAAGATATCCCGAAATCAAATCATTTTCTCTACATCCTGGACTTTGCTATACAGATCTGGCCCGTTATGTAAAGCCTCAAAGTCGCATTTTGTCCATCCTTGGTCGATTTCTACCATTGATCATTAGAACTCCAGCTGAGGGTGCTCAGACCTATGTGTTTTGCTGTGTAGAAGATGAATTGGAGAGTGGTGGATATTATGGAGACTGTGAAAGCGAATCTCTAAAGAGTGTGGCTTGTGATTCTGCAATTCAGGAAAAGTTATGGGAGTTCTCTGAAGAATTGATTCAGAGTAAAACGTCATAGAGGAATTTGTGCCCCGCCGGAAGTCCTAACTTGTTGTGATCCTTGAAATTCGGTACTGCTGTTGTCTTGATTGAGCAACCAGTGCCAAACTATAAGCCTGGAATGTGGATGTCTTTCTCTTGACCTTTTGATCAGATTTACAGATAAGTGTTAGTAACCAGCAGTGCCAGCATTTACTTCCTGTCACCCTTAAATAACATTGGTGAAAGCGAAACTTTTTTTTGTAGTTTATAATAAGTTGATAAAATATTCTGTACTGTTTCGAAAGTGTTTGGAAGATTTTTAGCCATGCTAGTTATTTTTAGCCATTAATTATCTCAGAGTAGCGATATAAACAAAGATGCCAACAAACACAGAGCTAAAATCGTTGTCTTTCTCTCAAGACTCAAGTTGAATTTCCTACTAATACCTACTTATCATTATTACTTATTATTGATTACGAGGGGTTACCAACAACGTTCTAGGTAGTCATGTCTGTCGGGGCAATGACCGGGATGATATCAATCGAACCCAAAAAGGGAGATCGAGCTAATCTACATCGACCTCTCATGACATTCATCATGGGAGCTTTTCCCGGACAACAGGATGTAAGTTGGACATTTGAGCAGTTCTCACAATTTCATAAAACAGTGGCATGTACTCTTGAAACATGAACTTTGTAATGATTGCTAAGTCATACAAAGTAGGCATATTGTAGAAACATATTCTAAAAATTCAGCTAATAGTACAGTTCATTGCAAATAACTATGCATATGTACCCTAGTGGTTTCTAGTGTGCCAGCTTTAGGTTTACACATTCTCAGTTACAAATAACGAACAAGTTTATGAAAACTGTAACACAATGTTTCTAGTATTTACTGAACTCACAATATGAACACGTCTCAGGAAATGTCCGTAGCAGTGGATGACGTCTGCAAGATGAGAGAGAAGATCCTGGCGGTAGAAAAGTCGGAAAAAGGAGCGGAGCAACTTCTACGATATTATCTTCAGATGTCTGCCATGGACTGCAAGCTGCCCATCAACGAGAACCAGGTTTAGAGTGTGAAGGATGACCGAGTTTATTGTTGAGAGTTGTCCTATTTATGCTGGGCTTTTCTTTTAGTAAAAATCCAATATTCACATGATATCTAGAGAAATATGTTTGCAAGATAATGATACCTACCTCAGATCCATGTTACTTTTACCTGGTACGACTCGTTCTACAAAGACTCTGTGTTTAGTGGAAAACGAGGAAGTGAGTTCTTATTTCAATTATTTGCTATTTTCAGTTATTTGCTGTTTTCAGTTATTTGCTATTTTCAGTTATTTGCTATTTTCAATTATTTGATATTTTCAGTTATTTGCTGTTTTCAATTATTTGATATTTTCAGTTATTTGCTGTTTTCAGTTATTTGCTATTAATTGCAATTCAATTACTAATTTTGTGAGAAAAATGGTCTTTCAAGTAAATCAAAGAAAATATCTCGCTCAGAGTACAATGTCATAACGCAACTGATTACAAAGTTTTTCTGAAGTGTACATTGTACAGTATTATACACACTTGCGAAATTGCTCAATATGTGACAGTACAACTGTCTAAAGTGTTGAATTTTCATTGTCTGTACCTATGTTTTTATCTTTGTACGACAATTTCGCAGAATAAATACTTACCTTTAGAATACCTTCAACAATTCTGTAAATTTACCGTGGCTAATTTCTCACAAGTCAAACACTGTCGCATTTGTAGGGCGTAGTTTATCTGATATTGTAGTGAGGAGGTGGGGGAGTGTGTAATGATATTGGGTAACAGTCACTACCTTCCTCATTAATATGTAGATAGTACATCGCAGTGCAATATCATGATGTGCAAGTGTGCTCTAAACTGACAGACTATTTTCAATACGATCTCTCACACTGAATGTACAAAGTTGTGCATAGTGTATTACATCGTGTATAGCTAGTAATGTGCAACATACACACACTGTAAATATGCATACACTGTACATTTATCGTGGGCGCATGTATAATGTATTGCATATCTTACGTAATGTTTGTACTCTGTCAATCTGCAATCATTGTCTTACAGTAAATCTTTTTTATAATGTACATGGAATGTTGTACATTTTCTAAGATTAAGCTGTAAAAGTTATCAGAATAACTCTGCAGAACAAGTCACAACCACGTCAGTTTGATGTCAAGAGGTCAATTATAAGTATCGATATTCAGTTAACCAGGGCATTAATTATTTGTACAACGAATTATATTAGACTATTGAACTGATTCGATTTTACCCACATCTACTTCAGGTGCTGCAAACAGTCTGTTCGAGCGATCCTGTGTTCTGTTTAACTACGCAGCTCTCAGCTCACAGATCGCAGCTTCCCAGAATCTCGACACAGATGACGGTCTCAAACTTGCCGCCAAATATTTCCAGGTAAATTCAGAGCTAGTGCCACCCTCTTGTTTCACACTTAACTACTCTTCATTCAAAACGCCTCATTTTTCAGAATTACTTCTAGTTTAAGCTTTAAATCCATTCATGAATAACCACACATAATTTTTCAGGTAGCGTCAGGAGCGTTTGCGCAGCTGCGCGACAAGTTGGTCCCTACCATGCAGAAGGTCCCTACACCTGATCTGAGCCCGGAGGTGCTGGCAAGTCTGACTACTCTGATGCAGGCTCAAGCTCAGGAGTGTATCTACATCAAGGCAGTTGCTGATAAGATGAAGGAGAAGGTTTGCACTTAGAAGAGTGACATGATTTAAAGTTACATTCCCTTTTCTATCTATCTTAGTGGAACTACATTCCCTTTTCTATCTATCTTAGTGGAACTACACTAAGTTTATCAAACCTTAAAAATTTTGAATGGAAAGGAAGTAAGGCACTGACCATGACCATGGAAAATTTGAATTTTCGCCATGGACATAGTAAAAAAAATGTTGACCATGTGCATGAACATAGGCACCCGTAAGTAAGCCAAATGGTTAAAGTTGGTGGTTATCTAACCCCCCCCCCCAATTTTGCGAGTACCATTGCACCTGAACACATGTTGAAACCAAACTGAAAACCTCAAATTCAGGTAACTTGCAGACTAGCCGCTTCTGCGTCTGACTTCTACGGGGACGCTTACAAGGCAATGTCGAGTGTAAACCTGAAAGGGACCGGCTGGGACAAATGGACTGCCGTTTGTCTGGCCAAGCAAAATTACATGTCTGGTCTGGCTGCTTATTACGAGGTTTTACATCGAATTAGTTGCATATCAAATGATTTTATTTCATCGGGGCTTATTCTTTAAACTTGTGTAGTGTTTAGTACTGTTTCTGCACAGACATGCTTTATAAACAACATAGTATGCCTGTAACACATCAGTTCATAGGGCCAGCGGTAAGTTTCATCTTTTAACCCTGTCATTTTTGAACCCTCTTCATTTCAGAGTCTGAACGCGAAAGCAACAAAAGCGATTGGGAACGAACTAGCGCGACTGACAGAGGCTAATAAACTTCTTGGAGATGCGGTAAAACAAAGCGCTGGAAGTTTTGAGTGTAAGGTGAGAATTTCCAAGCAACTGTTTAATATCATAAACCTATTGGTACAGCTTAAAAACATCATAAGACATAATCTATTAAAATCAATTAATACATAACTATGAATGAATGTTGAAAAACGATAATGATAGTTCTTATAACAATCTATTTTAATCTTGGTTAAGTCCTAAGTTTCCCTGTCCTATTCGTGTAAAGTCTCAAATAACATTCTCATGAAATCTATTAAATCACAGTTCCCTAAAAGTTGCTTCTGCATTACTTAGCGATCATGGTATTGGTGTAAATCTCATAAGTCTCCAAATCTCAAATGTGGATTTTCCCACGTATCGATGATATTCGTGTTCTCCGTTAGATACATTCGATTTATCTTTTTATTCTTCCAGTCCATCTCAAACCTCAATTTGAATTTTCCCGCTTTAAGCTCTTCCAACGAAGGTTTCTGTGTTGTTTCTTCCGTTTCCTGGTCCTCCTTCTGTTCGTCTGTGTGACCTTTAGACTCAAAGTATGGATCTATTAAAAGTAGAGAATCACTTCTGTCTACCATTAATTTAGGTTCAGGTGTTTCACCTGTAGGAGCAAGTTGACCATACACCTCTACTTCTCTTATCGCCATACTCCTGTTTTCCTGAAACAAAAGGGACACAAATACTTTTCTAGGACTCAGGAAACGTTTCTCACATTTGAACTCTTTTCGTTCATCCAAACTCACGTCATCACCTGACACAGCCTCACAAACCAGCCCCATCGTCCCGGTCCCTAGTTGGTCCAGAGCCTCCAGTGTGATCATCAGGTTGTAATCGTCCATACCTGAGGCGAAGAGGAAGGCCGAGTGAGTGTAGACGACTACGCGCGTCACTGAGTATTCCCTATTTTCGTCACAGGATATTGCTGCCTCCCAGGATCCGAAACCCGGAGTATGAAGTGCAAACGTGTCAAAATCTCCATCGATAGCATCTTCTGGTCCGTGATAGCCCAATGTCTGCTGGGAAAGCATGGTGGGCTGAGATAACCGTAACAGCACCACCTCAAATTCTTCCTCGCCAGGTTGTTCTGTTCCTTGAAGGGGCTCCCGTAACGATTCCTCAAACTCTTCCTCAGTACTTGCGTCGCAATATGCTACATCGCATGCTTCTTTAATCAAATCACCGTTCGATGTGGCGGTTATATAACACCACGGTCCTTTTTCATCCAAATCAGGGTTTCTACACTCCCTGGTGAGCGTAAGTCCCATGTCATCGTCAAAGTCGGTGTGAGTTATTGCCGGAGTTAGATGCCAGTTAATGCAAGGTACCATGCTTGCACTGTTTGTAATCTTACCCCTGTACATTGAGCCGTAGTAGTCGTACTTGCGATGCACACACTCTTGTAGATCGGAGAGTTTCCCCTGTATTCCCATGACATCGCTGTACACGTAATCATTGCAGGGTGGCTCCTTGCACTCCAGACTTTTACCTGTTGGGCAGCATGGGACGAACCTTGACATTTCATCATCACAAATACCTCCTGTATATCTCGTGCAACAGTGATATCCTGAATCATAGACGTAGGGGTGAGAAGGAGGACACATGGATTCCTTCAGAATGCGGTATCTGACGGTTGCGTTGTCATCCATTGACACGGTTATGAATGTGAAGTGGTTATCTTTACTCCACCACCTGTTTCGACAACGAGGATTTGCCTCGGATTTGAGCATTGTATAGATTGGCTTACCCTCCGCAAATATTTCTAATTTATAGGATGATTTTACTATTGCCCACATTACTGGAAAACTTGTTCGGGCCTTGCCTTGGGGCCGGGGTTCGCTACGGTAACGTAATCTTGTTGGTGGTTCCGGTTTGCTAGTGTAAGGAACTCTGTAGTCATCATATTGATAACCATCGTATTGATATCCGTTGTCATCGTATTGATATCCGTTGTCATCGAATTGATATCCGTTGTCATGGAATTGATATCCGTCGTCATGGAACTGATATCCGTCGTCATGGTATTGATCTCCGTTAACATGATATTGATAGGTGTAAACTTGATATTTATCTTCAGTGACATGGTATTGATATCCGTTGTCAGTGCTGAAGACATGGGATTGATATCCATTGTCATTGCTGACGAGAGGATCCACTGGAATGTCTATTTCGCCGCAATCTGTTACAGTAAACCTGACAAAATGAAAATCATTTGGAATAATGAGTTATCTCAACATGATATCATAAACTTTTTTCACATATTTTTCAATGTGACACAAATAATCGCATTCGATCTGAAAAAGTTTGGTGTTCAAATGTAAAGATACCTGTATTCTAGAATATTCCACCCTATCACGGAATAACAATACCTGTATTCTGGAATATTCCACCCTATCACGGAATAAAGATACCTGTATTCTGGAATATTCCACCCTATCACGGAATAAAGATACCTGTATTCTGGAATATTCCACCCTATCACGAAATAAAGATACCTGTATTCTGGAATATTCCACCCTATCACGAATAAAGATACCTGTATTCTGGAATATTCCACCCTATCCCGCTGTCGAATGGTGATCGTTGATCCGCAAACCACAGATCGACAACTCCCTGGGTGTTGACCGGAACAATTATTTCCAACTGTAGGGCCTCCCGGTCAAAGTCGAACAGCTGGGCGGCTCCTCGTTGTACTTCTATCCATCCGTGCACCAAAGGGATGAGATAATGTAGCAAAACTAAAGTCCCTGCTAGCATTTCTTCTTAATAAGAGCAACTGGAACAAAGATCAAATATACAAATCCGCATCTGATTTAAATCTCAAGAACATTCTCCTGTGGCTCTTATCGTGCATTATTGTATTGGGTCAAGGTAAATCCAGTTCTTGCACGCTAAAATTCTAAAATTAAAGTTAAATAATGGGTCTGTTGATATGTCACTTATCTTACCTTCGATATAGATTTTCAAGTTCCATTTCGCAAGTCCATTACGAGCTGCTCCAAAGTTTGCAGTGTATTTGTGACAAATAAAATCCGAAAATGTCACCTGTCTCCTTATCAATTGTAGGTCGAAGTAAGACCCAGTGTCACTGGAAGGGTAAGATTAATGTGCTAATGTAAAACGTTTGGAGATGACATCAAATTTATAACGACAATTTTCATGATTTTTGTTTATAAAATTTAGTAATTTCTAACACGATTAATACAGTAGGGTTCAGCGTGGAAGATAGAGAAATAATCAATACTTCCAACGATAAATGCGTCAAGCATCTTATGATACTAATTGTCTTCTACAGTGTTCAATTACTTTAGAAAGAATTACTTAAGAAAAATGTTTCCCAAAGAGTTTTGATTTTCTTTTTTACCAAGTAAAAATTGAATTGGTACAATTAAAGAGAAATAGTATTCCATGTCTTTCATGACGCGATACATAGAGCTTTTAACTTACCTACTAGGCAATACGTACATACATTGTACAATTTCTCTGTACATTATAGACGCAGACTTGTTTACACATGACATGGGCTGATGTAAGCTTGAACAACATACAGCAAATTAATCTAGACTAATCAGTTATCACTTAGCTATTTTCAAATTCATAAGGCAGTTGACATTCGATGCGTTGCTCAAAAAACAACAAACGTATAACTCAATTATACAACTTAATTGCAAATTTAATTTTCACAGAAATGCAATAAGATAAGAAAAAAAGTAAATTGATTACAATTTTAACGCTCCGTTTTTCTTTATGATAACAAGTTTGTTTCAGGACATACTTTCGAAAGTGAATAGAGCTCAAGCAGCAGCCCAAAAAGATAACGATTTTATCTACCACGAGCGAGTCCCTAATGTATCCGACCTACCAGCTATTGGACGTGCTCCGGTTGCTAAACCCACTCCTGTGGCAACTGAGCGTGAGTATCTTTTTCTGAGATTTCAGATATCGAAAACAATTTTGGATATTTGGAGTTTTCGTGTAATGCTCAGCCCAGCACTTAGAATATTATCATTTTTAACGTATCGAATTTTAAACACATTGAGTTATCAAGTGCAGGAAATATTAATTTCGAATACTCTCAGTTGAAGGTTGGTCAGATGTGTTTGGTAAGCTGGTACCTCTGAACGTACAACAAGCTGCTACAATGTATGCCAGCAGGAAGGATCATCTTATCCATCTGGAGGTGACCAAACTGAGAGAAAACACCAACCAACTGAATAGGTAGGAGTTCATAGATAAATTTGTAGATTTGTTGACATATTGATTGAAGTGCTGAGCGTGAGTTTGATATAGGAGAATTTTTTGAAAAAGATTTATAAATTTGTTTACGAAAGAGATCATATTTATTCCTAATTCTAGATAAAAGAAAAGTTGGGGTAATACTTCTATTAAGGCATTAAATTCTAACCATTCGGGAAATTTCAAATCAGGGTTACAGTCAAGGTATGCAATGTACTGAGTACAAGTGTACACGAAAGAACACTGTGCAATGTACGGATGGCCCTGGAATGTATGTACACTTGTATGCAATTTACAGTGAAAACTGTACGCCAATCAAGTATTTCAATAACTGATGGTTCATTTCCGCAGTATACTGAATCAGATGAACTTGCCGGCGGCACTGGAAGATCTCAGTGGTAAAGAAATTCCTGTGTCTCTTATCGAGAAATCTGGAGATGTTCGTACCAAGGGGGGTCGTCATGACACTGCGTCAGTCGTTTGACGACCTTCCTCAGCTTCTCCAGAGAAACGAGGAGATTATCAGTAAGTATAGGTCTCAATATCTAGATTTGAGCTTGCTAAGTCAATAGTTCTGTTGAAAACGTTTCATGTACTCTAACAGATAACCTACCCAACTTTTAGCTGAGACTCTGAAAGCGTTGAATGACGAAGAAGCGTCCGACAAGCATCTTCGTGGGACTTTTGGGTCGAAATGGAACCGAACTAAAAGTGAAGACTTGACTAAAAGCTTTAAAGAACAGGGGGATAAATATCAGGTTAATGTTTCACTATTTATCAAAACTTGGATATATTATATACAATACTTATTCAGAAAGCATGCTCGATCAAGATGAGATATTAGAACAGGAAATTGAACTCAGTGATTACTTACTAACAAAGTTTTCGTTTCTTCTGTTCGTCACGATCCTAAAACCGCACATAGAGGTCATGATGTCTGATGAGATCACTGTAACTTGATATCTGTCTTCAGTCTATATTGACCAATGCGCGTAATGCTGATAAGATTGTTCGAGAAAAGTTCGAAACGAACATCATGGCCATCGAGATCTTGTCAAAAGATGAGGTTTGTTGCTTTACTTATTTTCACAGAATGACATAACATATGGTTCAAATTTTAGATAAATAATCGGTGTGACGTAATAGGAAACCAAAACTGAAAGAATCTGAAATTGACGGCACGCGCGGACGCGTAATTATAATTTTGCATTGCGAAGTTGTTTATCTGCAGCCGCGCAGTAGACCCTTTGATCGATCGATCTCAGCTCAGATGATGATCATTTGATAAAAATTGATAATGACTATTGACGGCAGACAGACCAGACTGAATATTTATATTTCTCCTTTTCAGAGTTCTCTGATCGACAGTATTCCCGTAGGTGGTGCCCAATCTCTCTCTGGTCAAGGACAAAAGGTAAGCACCATGATAGTCAAATGATCAGTTTGTGTTGTGCATTTGTTGATAAAACGGTTAGATTAGATAATTTGCACTAAGCCGTGAGATAGTTTTCCTTTTTGATTTAATCAATGGTTTTAAGTCATGACGACTCTTTGTTTCTCAGGCTGTAGCGTCTCTTAAGTCGTTTATGGATCAGATCAAACTTCTGAAGGGAGAGCGTGATGCGTTAGAACAAAAGTTTAAAGCTGGTGGTGACACAGAGGAAATAAGTAATGCCAAATAATATGTGTTAAAGCTTGAGGTGTCTGTTAAATCATAACGTTGCACCTGTAACTAGATTTTTAACCAGGTTTGAAACTATGTCGTAAAATGTCCCTGATTTTACGTCCTGCATAATCTGACCAAAACCCATCAATTTTCAGTCGCCAAGTTTTCGCAGCTGAACACAGAATCAAACTTGTTTAACGACGAAGGTCTGAGTACTGAACACTTGGAAAAGACGTACGGACCTCTGCAGGCTGCAGTTGCAGACAGCATCAGACAGCAGGATGAACTTATCGCTAAGATAACCGTTAGTTTTCTGACTGTCTTCCTTTCTAGCCATATGTAATATGTTTGTCGCTGCAATAGATATGATGACAGATCGATATGATGACAAGACCTTAACTTGCAAATATGTTTTCTGCAGAGTGCCAATGACGAGTTTGTCCAATCAAAGAGTGGTGCAACTTCTGACCCAAGATCCGAGATGATGAGCCGGCTGGCTGCAGGATATGACGCGTTCATTGAGCTAATGAGCAATCTGGCTGAGGGAACAAAGTTCTACAACAACTTGACTAAGATTCTCACAGCATACCAGAGCAACGTCAACGACTTCATTCTGGCCAGAAACACTGAGAAGGATGATCTGATGAAGTAAGCATAACTGTGAACAACATATGTCGTTTTACAGGACCCATTGCGCACCGACAGGACCCACTGCACGCCGACAGGACCCACTGCACGCCGACAAATAAAAGTTGTGCCTAATAACTAATAAGTACACTTCTTATATGCCGGCACGCAATCGTTCCGATCTAAACGTCCTATGATATTCACAGTTATACTAGCTACTGCACATAGAAATCAAGCTTGCTTCTCCATCTATCATATTGTAAAATTGACTTCTAAATATGCCATCGTTAGAAGTTGTCTAAGAATATTCGTGTAATTTTTTTCAGGAGTCTCCAAGGAAACTTGGCGAACAAAGCGCCGCCTGCAAGACCCGAACCTCCCCAATTCCATCAACAAGCTGCTCAATCATGTAAGTTCACAATTTTACACTTCATATTCGTTGAAGTATTTGCAGATACGCGACGTCCACACATCTAAAGATGCGATCTTTTATCCAAATATACCCAGTTTTAACAGCCAGTATTTCCCGAATGAAGACACCCTTTTACTGGAGTAAATGAAATAGTAAGAACGGCTTACATGAACTTTGTAATACCGTGATAACGTGTTAAATGGAACGTCCTGTTGCTGATGAGTTGTTTGTCGCTCATGAAAATCGTAAAGGTGGCTTGTCCTTTTGCATCTTTAAAAAATTTACAAAAACGATTATCCTTTAATTAAAAGCACAATTAAATTATGCAATGATTTACAGCGGCGCCAGCCCCCGCAGCGGCTGCTCCTTCTTCTCCTATCTACTCAACTCCCGCTCCAAAACCGGGTACGATTGTAAACCCTCTGCTACCTGCCACAGCTCCGTCTTTAATTGCTTGCACTTCTTAATCATCTTTGACTAAATCAAAACTCTGACCTTATCGGCTTTGATACGCCTGGTTGAAACTCTCGATTAAATCTTTTCCTTTTTGCACGTGACATTTTTACTATAAATTTTTGCTTGTATCTCGTTCTAAATAAAAAGGCGAATGCTAATTTTGATTCTCTTTCAATTTCGTAACATTAGGTCCAAAACAATGACAGATAACGGCTGTAAATACCATGCCTTAATGCCTTTTAATTTTATTAATTATTTGCAATGCTATGCGAAAAATCATTTATGTTTTGTGGCCTAACAAAACTTTGGCTAAAAAGGTCGATTGTTCATCTGTGGTGCATGAAGCATTCAGGAGTAGAAATCTCCAGCATTTATCGAACTGCACAATACTACATACTTGCAGCCGACGGGCCACCTCACATCTAAGCTGTTACTTTGGCGGTGTTGTGTATTACCGATATCAGTGCTTATGTAGCCTACTTTTCAGCTGCACCGCAAGCCCCTGCTCCCCAAGCGACTGCCGCCCAAGGCGTCACGCCCCAAGCACCGCCCCTCGCTGCACCGGGCGCCCCTCAGCAGTACGGCTATGGGGGCTCAGGTAATATTCTAGATCTAGCGCTGTTTGCATTTAGTCACCCGGTCCCTTTACTGCTGACAGTTATAAACTTTATGCTTATTGAAAGTTTCATACACAATATTTCAAGCAGTTAAAGCATTTCATCATTCAATTCATATTCTATGAATCAAGCTGTCCATATTTTGTTCCTATTAATTCCAATCCTTACTCAATACTCGCCTCTCATTTTAGAACTCATTTCAGTTGCTGGATACGCACCGTCCTACAACATGCCGTACGGTATGCCAGCGTACGGCGGGTACTACACCTACCCAGGACCTGCTGGATACGGATCTTATCCTCCAGCTCAATACCCGCCTGGGCAATATCCACCAGGCCAGGACACCCGACCTCAATACCCACCCGGTCAAAATACTGGCGCTCAATATCCACCGGGACAATACCCCCCGAGCCAGTACCCACCAGGCCAATATCCGCCTTACACCGGACCCAAGTAAATTGAAACTAGAGCATGAACTGTATTCGTTTATCCAGAGTTCTTCAGATGGACTTGTGTGGCTTCTTGATCTCCAATGTTTGTAGACTAGTGAGCTGATGATTTTTATTTTGATACACGTGCGTTGTACATTTTTTTTCATTATTAAAAAACTCTGGACGTCTACTTGTAGACTTAGACACAAAACAGTTTCAGGCTTATAATTTAAAAATGGCAAATCAGCTGCCGTGAACTTTTTGCGGCTGCATTTTACTCTTTCTAGATGACGTGTCGCCTTTTCATATCAAGAAGCAGTTTTGAATAGTTGTTAGAATCCTTTTCTTTTGTTCACAATAACAGACATAGCCTGATTTATATATGGATGTCAAATTCAATTCGTATTCACATAATCCCCCTACAGGATTGTGGATACGGTCTTTGTAGAGCAATTTTGTTTAGATTATGTTATAGATAATATATTCCCTTTAAGTAAAATGTATTGTACATTTCTTTTTTGATTTGATTTTTAAGATTAATTGTGGATTAGCCCCTTACCATATTACCTTGTGTTGATTTGTGTTAAAACTGCCGCAAACTTCGGAATAAGATGAATTGATCATGTTCAAGCAGACGCGACACTTAACCGTAATATAATCTTGCTTACGATTCACCTATCTTGATACGATTTCAAATTTGTGATGAAAACTTATTCCGAGGTTTTTGGTTGATGAGGTCAAAACTCAATTGAAAAACTTTCTTGAGATTCATAAATATCAAATATAAATATACCCTTAATTACGTCAAAATTCACAAATAACATTTTCTATGCAGTTTAAAATAAAAAAGAAACGACGCCTCAAGAATTATCTTCTATTATCAAAATAATCTGATTGCCCAATGGGCCAATGATATAGCAAATTGTTGCGATGAAGCCGAATAAGTCAAACCCTGGTATAAAACTATTTGGACTGATGCGAGGTAGTGACACAATCACGTGTCAATATATAACATGGATTTAGACTAGATTATTGAATCAATATTGATGGACGTCCTCTTAATTGTTAGATTGAACTTAACGTATGGTATAACACAATCGGTCTCACTTAACGCCCAAATCGGTACCCAGTCTGTGTTCTATCATTCATAACACTGGCTGCATACTTCTGAAGTCATTCCCCAGTCCATCACACCGATCGTCAATCGACACAACGTCTAGTCAAGCGGCAAATGTTTCGTGGTTCTGTGCACTGCGTGGTTGGAATATCTTGGCTCTGCTATGTTAGCATATCTTAGCCCTTCCCTCACATTGCCTCCGTGGGTATTTTGGGCATGTTGAGTTGGTTCATGTTGGGAACCATCATGTTGAAGTGATGCATGGTCCTGGTCGCCTGGTTCATCCTGAAATAATGGTGAGTTAGAATCGTACTTTTTAATGGGGAGATTAGAATCGTACTTTTTAATGGGGAGTTAGAATCGTACTTGTAAATTTGAGAGATTATCAGACAATGCCATTCAACTCAGACATATACTCCGAGTCCAATATAAATGTCAGTAGTTAGTATCGTGGTCGGAGGAAAAGGAGACTTGATCTTGCAACGTAGTTATAATTCTTGTTGTTTCTATCAGTCGCAGTTATCCCAACGACGAGCGATAACAGGCATTGCAATTTCATGTGTCCGATTGTGATTCCTATTTTTTTGCTCTTTTTGATTAGTTACGAATCTTAATCTATAAACCCGGACCCATCAGTCAAGACAATAAGCAGTGTAGCAACCCTCCCAAAACGATCCAACTTCAAGAAGCTACTCTGCTGCTGTTGAAGAGCAAGTGCCGCATGACACCTCCGAGGGCACGTGACCAATCTAGCTGCCGTTAATTGGGGCCGGTAGACCCCTAGGGGAGCCACGTTACCAGATTTTATATTTTCCGATCTCCACATGAATTCCTGCACAGCTCTGAGCTGTGAGCGGGCTCCCTAATTAAATCGGACCCGATCTTCGCTCTTGATTTCATGAGAATTTAGGGGCCCGGTAATTTTAGCACATGTGCTGTGTGGCATGTGCCAAGTGAGTCTATTAGGGGGAGGAGGTGACCTGTCTCCTTTGTCTAAATGTGTCCCTGACTCTTGGTCACGTAGACATTAACACGTCCTTCACAAAGGGCGATTGTGGCTTGATTTGCAAACAAACGGGTGGCGTGAGCTCGATTACTGTTTACACATGACCAAATAGAACCGATTAGCTCGTCAGGGCTTTGTTGGGGGATGATCGGTACATGTGACAATTGGATAACATCGGCCAAATTGTCACTTGGAGTACCGTCAACTGAGATCCTCTCTTATTATTTAGAACGTGTTATGCTTTTAAGCAAAATGCTAGTTAACAAACAATACCTCAAATCTCACCTGGCAAATACAAAACTCGGATATGCATTACCAATCAGCAGAACATCAAAGAAATAAGTAACGAAACAAAATAGGGTGTTAAAACAAAAAGAAGTAACAAAAGTGCGAATTAAAAATTTCCGTACCTCAAATATTCAAGCTTCCTCTGCCACATCTGGTGTTCCCTCATCAACTCCAACTGTCTTTCTCTCTCCTTGCTCATCGACATGATGTTGTCTTCCTGACACGTTATATTCTTCATGATCTGATCTATGTACTGGAGTGCTGGAAAAACAGGCTTGGTTAAGTAAATGTTAGTGAGTTGATCAATTCAGAGGTGAAAATATATTAGAAAATAAAGAGATCGCTCTTTGTTAGATGTTTATTAACAAAATACAGTATATCTATTATCTAGGACTCTAGAATTGAACAAGAAAGAACTTTATAAGGATATATATTTCTTAAATCAATGTACAGGAGTCGCTGAATTGATCTAGTCAATGTATTAACCTAGCAACTAATTTTTTAAAAACCTTTGCTGAGGATAGTTTGCTTGGTATGTGAACTGTCCCTACAGGCCGGAACTATCTCTCTCAAATCTTCAAATCTGCTGTTCAGAATCTTCCTTCTTCTTTGCTCTGACAGCTTGTGGGTCGTTCTTCGGTGGTTTATCTGCAAATTGGAGAGATTTGTCAGCTGACAATTGCGATATTGTGACCAAACTATAGTCAAATTGGTCATTTGGATTGCAATTTGTTGCATGATATGATAGTATCACCCTGGGCCGTGTATATTATCAGTGGCTCTACGTTCAAGCTGTATGCGATTGTTTTTTGACAATCATTTTAGCTAATCTCGTGGTTTGGCTTATTTTCTTTGTTAACTTGTATGAAATTCACATTATATTTCGTAGAGCTTGTTTGATCTACTACTTTCTAAATCGAATCAATAAAACGTCATATTTTACATATATATTTAAATATGAAGACTTATGACGGCCTATAGGTTTTCTATTAGTGTATACACCCTATACATTCTAAATGGTCATTGGTCAAGATTAAGGAATTAAATCGCCACGAAAGTCGTGGTTAAAGTAAAATTTTTCCGCCACTAATTTTCACATGATTCTATCAAAATAATACCTTTATCGCTGACTTTCACAACAAAGGATTTCAACTTAGCCTAAATTACTAGCTACAACTAGAAACAATGATTTTGTATTGCCCCATTGTCTGCAAGCACTCATTGTTTACACATAAGAAGTGCGGTTAAAATCTACTAGAGTTTCATTGTTGCTGCTCCAATTAGATCTAAATATAACATGACCTCATTCCTCAATGGAAGCATAACAAAATTTACGATACGAGATGATATGCAGTGTCTCTCAACATTCAGATTCTTGCTTGCTTCTTTCGCCCGAGGGCCCAAATGCATCATTTGGCTAGTATGCAACCCACTAATTGAATTCTTTACAAAGTCTGTTTTACGAGACATGTGTCACTGTAAGTGTATGCTGCTAGTAAGTGGTGCCATTAAAACCCNTTAGCAACAAACTTTAAAATGTTGTATTACGTCAGCCTTGCCTTACGAAATCCTTCAGCTACCAGAG
>JH153172.1:938-31991 GCA_000226015.1 Mnemiopsis leidyi
TTAATGTAAATATTTTAAATCAATATTTAATTGATCGTTGATTAATATAATTTTTAATGAAATTCTTACTTTATAGTTCACTTTTAGTAAATTGTAAATGGTTGAAAAAATTTCGAAAACTCATGTAAAAATTTTTAAAAATTTAAAAATTTAAATGCGAATATTAAATATTCAATAATTTTATTCAAATTTAATTTAATTTTTCAATTTTATGTTTAAAAATAATTATTTTAATGCTAAAAAAGTTTTGAAAAAAAATTGTATCAAAAATTTTTCTTAAAAAATTGGTGGCGGACATGGGCCACCATAGTCTGACTTCGTCTGACCCTCATTCGAAGGGTGCGCGCTGCCGTACAAAACGCAAAGATGCTGATGCGAGCCGCGCGCGCTAGTTTTTTAAAGTTGTGACGGCTGAATGAGATTATATCCATCTACCGTTTTAACGTTCAGCTTTAGCTGCGTGAGTCGGGTATCACCGCGACAATGCAATGTGACGGCCCTTTTCAGCCAGCAGCAGGACTAGGCAAAGTGTAGCAAGCGCTAGTCGGGTTACACCTCCAACCTCGAAAAGATCAAGACTAAAAATGTTATTTTGCAATTCACCTATGACCTAACTTGTTTGTCGCGGTGATACCCAACTCACGCGGCTAAAGCTTAACGTTCTAACGTTCGCGTTTCGTTAGAACGGTAGACGAATATAATCTCGTCAACTAACTTGTTAAACACGAATATGATCCTTGCACGAGCTTAGCGTGAAATTAGGTAGAGCGCGCGACGCAATTAAAAGCTAACAGGGCTACGTTGGCTTAGCAATCGCCGCGCGCAGCTTTTGGATAACTGTACCAAATTTTGTTCTCTAGCTCTTTAAGTGTTTTAGATTATCACTAACTTATTTATGTATGCATATCTTTAGAAATATATGCATCATCCAGGTTAATGAGACTGTGCACAATTATGTATTATGTACAATAAATTTCACTCTATAGAAGTATGGATAATGCCCATTATAATTTAGACAAAAATCATAATAGGTAACTTGCCAACTTGGCCAAATCACTGCAGACTTTAAAGTAAGAGAGACTCTTAAGGCAGTGCATTTCAAAGATTTCAATTTTCTGATCGTTACCCCAGCCAATTGCTATTTATTTAAGAACAGCAATTTGAATTACTGGTCTTACATCTAAGGCTTTATCTATTTAAGGGTAGATAATATATTCACCTAACCAGGTGCTTACACACGCTACGCACTCGAAAGTGCTCTGGTTAGAGCAATATAATACATATGATATAATATTAATTAATTTATATCATATAAATTGATTGCACAATTAAAAAAACGCTGTTTTTCGTAAGTACGTAACTTGTAATAATTATGACATTACGTAATCACACATGATGAAGCTTCTGTCACATACTTGCTACCTGATTTATGCGTTTCTTTAACGTCGAATAGGGTGCTAGCTCCCAAATTTGTATGATCTTCCTTACCACGTCTGCTGATGTCAACTCAGGCTCATATCCAGGACCAATGCTGTATCACAAGTTCCAGAACTGCTAAACATAGCCTCTTAATGTGTTATGTATATAGACCACAACAGCAGCCCCGGCTACGTCTGGAGGGTGCCGTTACAAATGGGCGCAAAATCGTCGTAAAATGTGGGACAATTTTGCAAGATAAACTGCGAGACTAGCAAAATCACGTTTTTGATTTAATAGCTTAACTATTTATTTAGATTTTTCTGCCGAATTTTCTCTAATTACTCTCAGTGCACCATTGTACCAGGGGCGTCACTTGGTGGCGCCTTTTTACTGCAGAGTGGCGCAATATTGGCTAGACCTACAATGTTACGCTGCGCCACTCAGAGCAGACATCAAGAGTCTAGAAGTAGTTGCTGCTCTTTCCAGGGCAAACTGTTGTTAGGAGGGGGCTCTTTGCTCTTGCATTTGTATTTGTATTGGTAACACCTGTACCCAGGCTTTTACAGTTATACTGAAGGGGCTCCTGGACGATTCTAGATCTTTTAACGGAGACCCTCCTCATTTAACCCTCAATCCCAGTCATTCTGCTGAGTCGACGGGAGAAGATTGTCGTTGTGTACTGGAAATATGCTAGGGGACTGTGACCACTGACCAATTAATCCACCTAAGACTGTGGATGTAATACAGTTAACCCTTAATTTACCGGCCTGTCGGAGGAAAGGGTTGAGGCCCGGTAAATAGAGGGGCCCGGTAAATAGAATTTGACCAAAATATGGCTTAATTTTGGCCAAAAAAGTAACTTAAATTATTGATACTTGATAGATATACGTAAACATAATCGGAATCCTGATCAAATTTCTTGTTAAAAGTGCTCCTTGAGTGATTTAAAACTGTGAGAAATGAGAATTGATCATATGTCTGAATTTCATCTTTGATCAGTAGTCCAAAGGTCGATCGCTTTGTATTGTATGTATGCCGTGGTTACGTTACATATATCAGTACTTGTGCATGTTAAGGCTCTATCACAGTGTCGCATGGCGAAGAGATGCCATTACAATAATATCATGTGTGCCGTTCCCTGCTATTGAAAGCTCATATCCATTAACCCATGACCTTGTCCGACTCTTAATCGATCTACGTATCGTGCCATCGACGTATGCGATCATGCTGATACATGATCGTATGCTGGACTGTTGTCAAGCATCTCGTGTATCTCTATCAGGGCAGTATGCCAGTATAGCATGCTCTAATTGGGTACAGAAGGAGCCTTATAATTTAATGACCATGAGATAACAAACTTTGGCATGTGACACGCAAATAAAAGATTGGAAAATTTTGTTGCGTGAAAATATCCAAAAATTTCGGGGGGAAGAAATGAGGCCTGGTAAATAGAGGGACCCCATAAATAGAGGCCCAGTAAATCAAGGGTTTTCTGTATATGGTTTGCTAAATCTATGTTTGCAAAGATAAGCTTCTACAGGTACTTTCCTTTTGTCACTTAAAGCATTAGTTTCTTACCTTTCTTGGTATCCTTCTAGTTTTTGCCATGTTTAAATACTGCATGGGGTACTAGCTGGGGTACTAACCCTTATTCACAGTTCATTGAGCTGAATAGAAGAAAAGATTGAATGGTCCAAACCCTTAGCTTCCTCCTCTTGAGTCTGGAAGTTGGCAATGGACACAGTTGAAACTGTTGGTCTCTTGTGCACAAAAGCAGAGCTTTTCCACTTCACCACCATACCCTAAAAACTATTATGATTACCTTACTTGGGATTATTACAGTCTCAACAAGAGAAAAATAAAAACTGGGGAAAATATGGCGAAATTGCCGAAAACCTGCCACATTATCCCGGTCGGAGTTTGACCAGTGCCAAACCTTTCAATTTCAAATTGCAGAAAATACAAAAATTTCAGAAATTTAGTTTATTCCTATTTGTTTTGGAAACGGTTATTCCAAAAGTAACTAAGGCATGATAATTGTTTTGTAATTGCTGATGTTTTATTTCATGCATAACCACAATGACATCGTTTCAAGTTAAACAAGTTTTATTTTCTCGTCTGCAATATCAATTACACAATAAAAATATAAAAATATCCTTCCGCTTTTTACGAAAATACTATCAAATTCAAATAAAAACTTCTAACCTCTAGAACATATAAAAATGATAAATTCCGTTATATATTCATGTGTGCCTATTTCAAGAACACTAATATTTAGAAAAAATACATGATAATATCAAAGAAATATCAATAAAACTCAATTTTATATTTGAACTGCTCACTGATATTGGTTAGCTATCCTTTTATTATTAATAGTTGGCTACGAATTTCACCATTAATTGTACAGACGGATAAAAGCATCTGTTAAGTTTTAGCCTGTCAAACATTGCTTGACCTGCTGCCGCGGAACGGCAGCCTCCAAGGGCGCGCAGCAACAACGCAAGGCGTCTTTTAGCTGCAAATAATTAATTTTAATTGTTGATACCGTTAATTAGCCTATCAGAGCCAACGCCATGTCAAAAGTTTGTTTCATCCAATTTTCATGATTTCAAGCCCAACTCTAGATTGCTATCTTAGGTTTTACCTAATTTATTTATTACATAGTGCTGACAATGAAAAACGAGAAATATGTGAAAAATTCTTAAAGAATGAGAAAAATAAATTCGGATAAACTTCGCTGTTTGCTCCAATAGTCTTCTCTTGTAAATGTGAGACAACGATTGTACAATAGGAGGACCCATACCCCTTGGGATCCCCAAAAGCTGAGTGGGCGATATTTATTATGGCTGGTCAAAATAAAAAATGTGGAAAATATGGCGAAATCCCTAAAAACCACTTTATGCCGGTCATAATAATCCCGAGTAAGGTGTATCAATTTTAAACTGCAGGTGTTGTAGTGAATTATAAGTGTTTAATCGATCGTATTCAAATGCAGATATTTCATCTTATCATTTTTATATTATATTTCTAACTATTTTATTTAACTTTTGTCACCATAATAGGTTGTCCAACTTCCAGTATTAGGTTACTGTGGCAAAGGTCCAGCAATGAAGTTTTGGCAATCGTCACATGTATTTCAGGTGGGTGTTAAGATTATTCTCTCTTTACCTCTATAGTATTTGGGTCCATTATAGGCCTCTCTACATTGATTATAACCTACTTCGAAAGAACAAGTTGGTATATATCAAAGTACCTGATCTGTACGTTGCATGATACTTGATCTTACTGTAACATGTAGTCTACCACTTTTTAATCAAAATGAACGACCATAATTCACCCAGCACCCATGGTCTACTGTTACGCAAGCTTTCTGGAGGAAGTATCCCAATGACTTTCAGTCCTCTGTCTATGGAACAGATGTCATTGAACGATATGTTGACGCTGACGGAAAGCTTCACAGCAAAAGAATAATCATAAGTGATTGGAACATTCCGTCCTTTATGAAGTTCTTTTTCGGTGAAACAAGAGGATATGCTGTCGAGTACAGCATTGTCGATCCTGTCGAACAAACACTTACTTTAAGGTTTTTTTAAATTAAAAAATAATTTTAGTTATTTTTGCTATCTACATTATGTTCCCTTTCTCCATAACGAAGTTTCACATCTAAAAACAAACGATTAACACTGAAAGCTCGAGGGCCTAGTAACCTATTGACCTTTTAGCATAGTTTTTGATATTTATCGGATTTAATAAACTTTTGCTGTAGTTATTCAATCAGCTCTCAGTAGGTTTTATGATGATAAACTTTGATTTTGTTTAAATGAAGAATTGTAAATCTGTTAGGGCTTACTTTTTATGATCTTTTCTTTTCAGGTCTCAAAATATAAATGCTGTTTCGATGTTTGCAATGCGAGAGGAAATCCGCTATAAAAGTAAGCAAAATTTTATTTCCCACTTTAATTTCGATCAAATTTTCCTCCTTTTTAACATTTTTAATGCGATTGAAGAGGCTTAAAACTTTTGAGAAATTAACGTACGTTGGAATCAATACCAGCCAGGAAAACTTCCGCGAAAGTAAAGTTAAAATCGCCGCTTTCGAGAGAAATGTAAAAATTTGTAAGCATCATCTAAAGACATGCCAGGTGTGGGTGAAACAACACAGCTGAACCACGAGGCCGAGTTCCTGTTTAGTGTGTCCCGGATCGTGGACGAGGCTGCAGAGAACTGGCTAGTTGGAACCATCACTGAGGCTGCCCGTAAAGGACTCATGGTATGCTCGTCTTACTTTCTGTTTGTAATATAACATCTTAACATCTTAACATCGAAACATTTATTATGAGATTAATCATCCAGTTCTATGAATAATGCTTTGATATGAATTTCCATTTCATTACGGTATTTTTGTTCGACTATGCAATTGAATGCATGGCAAATTTTAATCAGGCAATGGAGTCGATTTCGGTAAAAGTCGAAGAAGAAATGGAGTTAGCTCTTACAGCGATTGACGACATTTCAACTGAAACAATTCGGTCCGTCGACTCCTTCACCACCGACGCCCGAAAATCAATCGACTCGAGTATAATGGACGCAGAAAAGTTTATCGACTCGAGTATAACAGACGCAGAAAAATTTATCGACTTGAGTATTGAGTGCATAGACTCCAGTGTAAACTTCCCAGAATCAGGAGTCCGGTGTTAAATTCACTTGAAGATTGCCCGTTCCTCACTTCAATGTGTGACTGATGTTTGGCGTTTTTTAAATTGAGATTTGATGTAAGCATGTAATTTATTAGATGTAGACAGATGCTCATCGCTGATTGAACTACTAATAACTTGAGGCTCACAACTTTGCTGATGACACCACAGATTTGTGCCCCTTATAAACGGGTTTCAGGGGCTTGTACCTACTGTAAACCACGTGGTGTTATAAGTTGGACTACATACCCAGTGCCCCATTTGCAGAAGTCTTCCCTAACTTACAGGAATTTCATTTTATTACGCTATTCGATCCACTTTGAGATTATTTGAGTGGTTGTAAAAATTGAAAAATATAAGAATTCAGAGTACCAAAAAATAAGTAATTTTGCGAGAAAACTAGGGAAGCGATTTTTTGAGGTATTTGTAAAGTGGCATTATCATGTTAAGCTTCAGAGTTCAGATACTTAGTGCAGTTAATTAGCAGCTATTTTGAAAGCTGTCGTTATGTCTGCGTTTCCTGAAATGAAAATTCTCGCAGTATGTAGTGAAATTAGATCCTTAAAATTTCCCTACATGTATATAATATATACCAATTTAGATTTTATAGAACGTTTGATTTCATAGATCTCCTGGCCGTAGTCATAGAGTCCGTTTTGTAAAGCCACACGTGTCGAAAACTATCTTCAAAATCGTTTTTACGATATCGTCCTCCTGTTTAATTTATTTGATTCTGCTAATTTTGTAAGTTTTCATTTCTAACTATTTTTATCGAATTGTTGTTTCAACCGAACCATGATTAAGGGGGAATTTTGACTTGCGAGTCTTTTCAAGAATGTCTAATTAATAAACTCCAAACCAAAATTTGCTAATATGCTAATTCACCCAACTTGTTCTAAACTAATTCAAATTTCATGGTGTCCAGATCGAATACGAACATTTTAATGGGCCTAAATATTGCAAATGTGTCATTGAAACCTTAACGATAACATATCTAAACGCAGCCATGGCGCCGCTAACTCTAGAACGAGACATCAGAAGAGCGATAGAGCTGATGGAGACGTTGGAGCAGAGCGGAGAGATTCCTGCCTCCAAGCTTGCCGCTATGAAGAACGTCTTGAAAAGTGACTTTTGTAGGGCTGTCCGGGAGGTGTACGAGCAGGTTGGTCATTTTAGAGTTGAGCTACTTTTATTTTGTTGTTCTCCTGTTTTTCATCTGATTCTTAAACTATACTTTTTGTGTGCTTGTCTGCAAGCGCGTGTTAATAATTCTGTATCTGGTAAAGAAATAAGTTTACTCTTTTACTAAGGATATTTTAAATGTTCAGGTACACGAGACAGTTGACATCAACCATCCACCCGAAATCAGAGCTGAAGCTGCAGCTAAAGCTACAGTTGCTGCTTTCGCCGCTTCCGAGGGGCACGCTCACCCTAGAGTCATTGAACTTCCCAAGGTACTGTCGATACGTATCCTAGGCAACGTACTGTTGATCATACGTGTGTTCTTAGCAACATTTTGTTGATACATATTCGTGTACTATTGATAGTGGATACGTATCAACAACATGAACACGTGACCGTAGACCATGGTATGGCTCTGCTGATGCTCATCAGCAGAGCCATACCATGGTAACTATTGTCGATTCGTTGTATTTTAACATTTTCGGCTAGAAGATGACCCTCCAACTTCCTGAGTAGTTACAGATCTTCTAACTACTTACTACATAGCATGTGATTTTCGAGCATTTTTTCGTATGCTCAAATTACTATCCTACTTTGAGATTGAAAGTTGTTCTAAACTTTCATCTAAATTTTAAACGTCCCTAACTTCACAGACGGAAGAAGGTTTGGGATTTAATGTGATGGGCGGAAAAGAGCAAGCCTCACCGATCTACATATCCCGCATTATCCCCGGGGGTGCCGCGCACAAGTAATTAACCTTCAATTTAGTAAGCATTATACACTGTACATGGTGTGGATCAAGGAATCATACACCAAATGTTATTTCTTTACTGTACAATGTACAGTGAAGAAATGAGATTTAGCCATGATTTCTAGATCCAAACCATGTGATACGTTCGCCAAAATGATTCCACAAATTTTACCAAATTTCGGAAAAAACATCACGTATCTACATTCTCATTCAGGGACGGTAATCTAAGACGCGGAGATCAGTTGTTATCAGTTAACGGTCAGAGTGTTGAAAAAGCATCACATGAAACTGCTGTAGACTTGCTCAAAAACGCTCAGGGTCTGTTCTTAAGATTGCTCTTTTGACAAAATAATCCCTTTTTTGTTTCCAAGTCACGAACTGTCCAATACTAACTTTCTGTTCATCACCAAACTCTCTCACAGGTAAAGTCAGACTGGTCGTGAAATACACACCGAAAGTTCTAGAAGAGATGGAAAGTAGGTTCGAACGACAAAAAGCTTCCCGACGAGGCCGAGCACCACAATGAGAAGAAAAAAGTGGGAAATTTTTTTCTTGCAATGTTTTCACTGTGACTTGTTTGGTGACGTGGACAGTTTTTACTGCACTTTCAATGCACTTGATGTATCTACTACAAATGCCTGGATATAATGTGTTTTTTGATATTGCACTTTACAATTTGTCTAAAGACACTTGATTAAGACAGAATGATAATTAAACCGAACTGTTAACACAATTTTCCTCTTCCTTTTACCTAGTTTAATCAGTAGACATTACGTTGGGATTCTCACAAGTTTGCCCGGAACCTAACGTGCTATCAGCAAGAATTTTAGCGACAGCCTTTTAGCTAGTCTAGAATTTTAATCGGTAAAATTCTTGTTTCTTAATAAGTTTATATAGCTAGTTGGTTCAATTTTGGTGTATCTTAAATTAACGGGTTACAGTTAATGAATTTATTATCAGAGTTTTCTTCTTTAACCAAAAAAGTAAATGCTGATTTGCTTTCTTTTGTTCTTTCTGGACGATTTTCTTATTAGGCAGACTTTCATCGCTTAGTCAATTACAATTAGAATTAGTTTAATCCTTGCTTGGGCTATGTATGTGCTTGGGCATTGTATTGTTTCTGCACCAATATCTAAATGAATAATTATAAGCTGGTTGATAGGCGGTTAACTTAGTCTTTATTAAAATACAGTTAATATTTTACAGCTTAGAAGAGTTTATAATGGTCATGGCATGATTTGTAAATTTTCTTTTTTTCTTTTGATAATCCTCTCTTCAGCCTAGAATCAGAATTTTAAACGTGTGTTTTATTAAATATATAATCATTATTCACGCCATTTAATCTTCGATGTTTAATATTTCTTCAAAATTCAAGATTTATTCTATAATACAGTGTTTATTTGATGTATGTTTTTGGAAGAAGAAGTTATAGCTGTGTTTGCGTATACCATCGTCTATTACGTTTATTTCCAAGTTTATAGTATAAATCTTAGTTGTTCCGTGCCTTCTTCCTTAGATTAATTAGATTAATCAGATAATTATTATACAACTACATTGATAAAAAGAAATGATTCACAAGTTCAGGAAGTTCTAAGATTTTTATAACAATTATTTATACAATTATGTAACCACACACATTTCCCTAGCATGTTCGAAATTCTACGATTCTAGTCGTGTTGGACTTTCCACTATATCGATTCTGGAAGGTTTGTTTAAGATAAATGACACGTGCTTGGACTTGTTCAACTTACACCACGTACTACGCCCAAAAAGTACGTTCGTTAAAACTTGGAGTAACCTCATCTTGTGCCAAGAGCGCCTTGTATAATGTATTCGTCCATATTCTGCCTTCCTGTCGAATCGTTCAGTCACAATTAGCACAAAAGATTCTATAAGGGCTGTATGCCAACAATTGTTTAATTACTTAACAGTTTAATTATTCTTAACATAGCTGTTGAACAGCACAAAGAGGATGACGTCACGATGGTCACATGACCCTCATCCGCGCGCAGCTCAACGCGCGCGTTTTTAATGCTAACAATGCCAAATTATGGCCCTATTGCTATACAAAATTCACTTTTTTAGCAGTTACTGTAACTGAATTGACGCGCAATTGATGCGCGCGCACGCCGATAAACTTATGTATGTGCATTGACGACAACTTTATTCTTTCTTCGGGAAGTTTCACTTCTAGTTCTTCACCTTCATGTCCCATAACATAATTCAAAATCTAACAACATACTCAATAAAAATTCTCAGATAGCCCCCAAGTCAGTTTACCTAACATCAGATTCAACTCTTTGTAGTGACCCCCAGCAGAACTAACCATGCCTGATCATTTGGGGTCTGATATGAGAAAGGTTAAGGATGAGCCGGAGGAGGAGAAACCTATACAAAGTATGTTATACATCTCTTCGTTATCAGCAGCCCAATTTATTCTTGAGGTCATGATATACCAACTCCTTTTAACAGATCAGACCTTAATAATTTATTACTTATGTCGCTGCTAAGTTCCCTGCAACATCTCAGGAAATTGTCAGCTGTCTTTTTTGGCGTACAATCTACTTAAAAACGTAACTAGTGATAACTAATGTCAAATCCCTCTACTTATCCTGAGTCCACATCATGCAGCTAAAGTAAACTAATGCTGAACCAAACATTTCAGCCCTGGATGCTGGTGACATAGCCCTCCTCAAAACGTACGGTGTAGGGCCCTACACCAACCAGATCAAACAGGTCGAAGCTGACATCCAATCTCACGTCAAGAAAGTCAATGAGCTTATTGGTAGGTGATGTTTTATAGAAGTGATGAAGTTTGTGCAGTTGCAGTTGTTTTTCTGTAAACATGACAAGGAAATGATGCTTGCAAGCTTGCTTAGCTATCAGTAGAATGTTGTGGAATATACCCCGTCAATATATCGATTGTTATGGCCTTCTGAGTTAAGATAACTTGGCAAGAAACATTTTTTTAAACGAATATTCAAGAACGATTGTTATTGTTCTCAAGTTATCAATAAGAGCTGAACAATCAAACCAACCATCTGACGAACTTTAAAAACACGTGCTAACTGTTTACAGGAATCAAGGAGTCCGACACAGGACTAGCTAATCCTGGCATGTGGGACTTGGCAGCCGACAAGCAGACTCTGCAGGGAGAACAACCACTTCAGGTTTGGAGAAGTTCAGCATTCAGAGTTTTAATACTTTCTTTAATGCATTCAGAGTTTTAATACTTTCTACAGCTTCAATTACATGAATAATTTAAGCAACAATGTAGAGAAGCAGCTGATGATGAGTAAAATATTTACTTAGCTCGTTTCATTGCCTCCGCGAACGACCCAATGAAAGTTTTACTCTCCTAATCGCATTCAGCATGAAGTATTCGCTGGAACACAGGCCACAGATACACAGTGCAGCTGCATTCTAGTTTCTCTAAGGGTAGTTTACTGTTTCGTCCACAGGGTCCCTTGCATCATCTGCGATGTCTCATAGGTTAGATAATGTGACCAAGATAACTATTTGTTAAATAGATAATTTTTCTACATGGGCTTCAGACTTCGGTTCAATTTATTACTCTGACATTTTCGTTTTCCGATACTTTGTTATGACTGGGATGACCAATAAACAAGCAATAATCAGCATGACGAAACTAGGTTCAGACAACGCCTTTATATACATTAGCAGCAAGCTTGTTGAACAATATGATGGTCAGTACTTACAGTGCATCTTCAAGTATTCGCTCGAGTTGTTTTGTTAATTCGCTCTGTACCAAAGTCCTATTCCTAATACATTCGAAATTTCTTTTTCAAACGTATACTGTACTAGAAACCACCATTAAAACGAACTGATTTTAAATTCTGAAAGATATTTCGTAACGTGAATGTTCCATGCCAGTATTCTGACCAATGTATAGCTTGTTAGTAGAACTGTTGTTTTCAGTCTTGCTTGCCAGTTTGTCAACCACACAGTTTGAATCGATGCTTACTGCGCTTCTCAAGGGAACGTTCTGTTTTTCTTCGTTCACTGCCGTGAAGTATGAAACGATATCTGCTAAAACCATGATTCATTTTTTATTTTCTTGGCAATAAAGACCATTTCTTAAAAGCGTTCCCGATAGACCTTCACTTTTTTTGACTCATGGCGGCTTTCACCCACAGCAAGTGTTAGGTTATTTTTTCTGTAGATTTCAACTTCTTCTTTATAGCGGCTGGGAGCAAAGCTCCTGTTTATAATCATTTATTTTTATCTATAAGATAAACTTAATTCATTCAATTTTTATGAAGCTGTTTTAGAGGTCGGAGCTGTAAAGTAAAATCCCAAATTTTACTTTTCCGGCAACAATACCGTTTACTTTAAATTTATAAACATAAATTCATGAATCAGAAACTATATATATATGTGAATATAAGATTTTAACTTGTTGTTGATATAAGATTTTGATATATCAAGATCTTATATCAACAACAAGCTAAAATCTTATATTCACCACATTTCCCGCGTTCCGTAGACAGACTTTCTTCTCTGACTTTCTTTTTACCAAACAGAACGTGTTTCGCTTTTAACACGTGACTGTGACCGCCTTGTATTCTTTCACCATTCAATGAAATTGGGACACCAGAAACTTTCAATTCAAAACAAATATACATGACTGAAATTTTGACATTTCCTTAGCCTGATGACACGATATTACGTTTCTTACGATAATAGAAGACATCTTTACCTCTATGCTAATACCTCTGACTTTCATTCGGTTAAGATTACGTATTACGTTTCCCAACTCTTGCCTATACTTTGTAGTCTGCACTAGTGGTATCTACCCCGACTTTCTATGCAGAAGATCGGGGGTTCGAATTCCCAGATCCGCCAATCCTAGAGGAGTGCGCTAAGGGCATTTGCCTATGCAATCTTCTTCGGTCGACTCAGCCGAATGATCGGGAAACCGTGATTGAGGGTTAAATGAGGAGGGTCTCCGTTAAAAGATCTAGAATCTTCCAGGAGCCCCTTCAGTATAACTGTAAAAGCCTGGGTACAGGTGTAACAAATACAAATACAAATACAAGTGCCACACAAACAGTGGTTGTCAGCACCACCTTTTCCAGACTCTCGCTTTCTCACAGTTTATATTTAGCTCTGGATTTTGTCTGTAGTCACCACGAGTAACAAGGATTGTTTGAATTATGACCTTGATGGTGCTTAAATCAAGATAGTAACACTTTACATAGGAATATCGGATACTGCTAAGTTAATGTGATTGTTCATGTTGTTGTTGAGAAGTCCAAGAGGAATCTCTACAGAGTACAGTTCCAAATATAAAAGAGCATTAACGTTCTCATGAATGAATCTTACTGGACTTAAATTCTGCCAAATGGCGATATCTGTGTTAATGATGATTGAGTCAAATTATTTATCATACAATTCTTTTATTGGTATTACGGCGCGATGTGCACCCTGACATGTAGACTAAAGTATACATGCGCGCTAAGTCTGTCATCCACTCATCCAGTATTATGTGTAAGTCAGCCTACAAAACATAAAACACATCAGTTCTATCTAGTTGTAACGTTGCCGCGGGTATCTCGTGTAAACTTACTTTCAGTCGGACATACTGGTGAACGGGTGTGAGTAAACACTGTCCCGTAGTCACACGTCACAGGGTTGATCCACACACCGGAATCCCCTGAACACGTGACTTCTATTTTTGTTCCGGATAAAACGGGGAATTTTGCAGTCGTAGTGAACTCTTCCAGCCATGCTGGAGTTAGTCCCGTACAGCCTGCAGGTTAAGTGAAAATGGAGTTGCTGTTTCCAACAAGTAACAATTATACTGTTTGGTAATACTCAAAAATAGCTTATGTCTACAACAGATTGTATCTTGAAGATATCTTAACAAATTATCTTCGCTTGAAAACCTCACCTCTGCTGCATTTAGGCATGGTGGCGTAAGAGAAGATATCTTTTGAAGAGCATGCTACAGTATTGTCTCCCTGGTTGTAGTCGTGGGTGGGGCTGGAACAGGTTATAGACAGGGTTGTCCCAGAGAAAACTGGTAGTTGTGGTGAAACTATCGTGTTGGTCCAGGATGTCGGGACTGATTTGCATCCACCTATGTAATGTGTTGTCGGGTTGGGGGGATGCAACCCAGTAAAGGTTGCAACATTGAAGTTAGGACTGGTTCTTTTTAGTTTTAAGGATTGCAAACAGCTGACAAAATTAAAGAAATCTATTAATTTTAGAACTCGAAATTGCTACATTATTAACTTGTCGCCGTTTAACCTAATGCAGGATACACGTGTCTTACGATTTACACGTGTGTTACATAGTACGATAAATACCTACCGCTTCGAAACTTCACCGACGCTTCGTCGTTCCCATCGAACCTTATCTCTGCAACTTTCCTTGACCAATAACTCTTCCAATAGTCATCGGTGCAGTAGGAGGCAGACATGGTGCTTTTAAACTTGAGTTCGCCTCCTAAATAAGCAGCTATTTCTCCGGGTCTTCTCGTGAACGTCCATACCCCGTTCTTTCCATTAGCTCCAGAATAACTATTTCGTTCTACCCTACCACCATCTTTGCATTGTTGCACGTAGTACTGGTTCGAACTGCGAAATATCTCCAGTGCTCCTGCCTCGTTGCGCTTAAAATTTATTTCGCTTGATAATCTTACCAACGATTTACAAATTACTAACGATTTACAAATTTGGTACGCTCCCACAAAATAAGCTGCTCTTTACCGTTGTCGTCTTGACATTACATTATTTTTCATTGGAAGTCAAACACCCAGTCGCTGGCGTAGCTAATAATAATATAACAATATTATAAGAACAAACTATAGATTACGTTTGAGTCGTAGAACCAAAATTCCATTCTGTCTTCACTGTTTGTTGATATCTCCAAGGTATAACCGCCCAGGTTAATATCGTAGTAACTTCCTCGGTTTACGCTTTTCCAGGCTGAAATGTTCTAATGTAAATATCAATATTGTACTCTGATTTTAGCGTTTATTTGCCAACTGTTTTTGATAAAAGTTTTGAATTAACATTTCGGATTGTAATCTCTATTATAATAGTGAGTGTTTAATGAGCCTCATTCTTCAAATGTGGCAACTTTGTCTCTAGAATAGCAGCTAGTATTAGATAAGTCTTAACTGAATGATCGGATAATTGTTTATGAGTCGCATAAGAAACTGAGTTTAACGTGGTTTTTGTTATTATCTTCTTGACTCGAGTGATAGACAAGGATTTTAATAGCAATTTATCGCTATTAAAATCCTTGTCCATCACTCGAGTCAAGAAGAGAATGACAAAAACCACGTTAAACTCTATCAAATAAGACTCATTCTTAAAATTTGGCACCTTTGTTGATTTTCTCTGTAGACTTAAAAAATGCGTGTTTCAGGATTTTTTCTAGATATTTCAAATTGACACGTCCGTATTCATCTACTCAAATTTTATTTTTTTTGTATTTGTTACACCTGTACCCAGGCTTTTACAGTTATACTGAAGGGGCTCCTGGAAGATTCTAGCTCTTTTAACGGAGACCCTCCTCATTTAACCCTCAATCACGGTTTCCCGGTCATTCGGCTGAGTCGACCGAAGAAGATTGCATAGGCAAATGCCCTTAGCGCACTCCTCTAGCTTATTTTATGCTTATTTTATGCTTATTTTATGCTTATCTATGCTTATTTTAATTCGGACACTCCAACAGCCACATGTTACACAAGTGTAACGGCCAGTTACATGAGGCCGAATGTACAATTATACATACACGCCAGTGACGGTTAAGGTAGTGTGTACCATACTTTCATCGCCCGAGACTTCGCTGCAATGGTCAGCTACTCATTTAACCCTCACACCCGATTTCTCGAGCATTTGACTGAGTGGACCGTGGGGCTGCATAGATCCAACGGAATCCTTAGCTGAGCATCAACGATGCTCACCCCATGGCCAGTGCTGCAGCTGGGAATCGAACTGCTAACCTTTCGATTAGCAGACAGACGATTTAACCGAATGCGCCACTAAGCCATTATTTAGATAATAGTAGTGTTGAAGTTATTCAAATTATACATTGTACGGTGCATTTATTTTTATCTCATGCAACTAAAAGCACATTGTGTTCTCGCCTTACCTTCAGCAGCCGTTTCCGTAAACGATGATACTAAAGATATCACCGTTAGAAGTTTCCTTACAGAAAGCGTTATCTCCTTGTTTCGTTTCATCCTAATGGCAAAGCAATATGAATACTATTCAGATGTTAGCTTGATCAAAAGGTCTTGACTTCCCCAACGATTTTTGGCGAGGATTCGCAACAATATCAAAAATGGGTAATAATTTAGTTCCAATCAATTTCTTTCTAAAATGGCGGTTATGGTTGTCACGTGATATAGAAACTTAAACTTAAATTCAAAAAATTAAGACTGTGAGCGTTAATGGTAACGTGAATAAGGTAGCTGAAATTGATGTCAATGACCTTGTTATGCGAAGTACAAAGCAAATGCCCGCATCTGGCTTGTGAAAAAACCGACGAGATTGTAGTCAGTAACTACGTAATGATAAAATATAGAGTTTGTAGTGAGTTACTAATGATAAAATATAGAGTTTGTAGTCAGTAACTAATGATAAAATATAGAGTTTGTAGTTAGTAACTAATAATAAAATATAGAGGTCATGAGTTCGTCTGCTTTGTCATAAGCCGGTCTATGTCTGCATTAAAAACCTTCGATCAGTCCAAGAGAGCAAACCCTGACTTTGGAGAACAGTTGCATTGTGCTTCCCGACCCCAACAACGAATCGTGGATTCTTGTCGCTTAAACAATACCAGGATACACATTACCAGATATCCTCCATTCTCCTAAACACGCAACGTTCCGAGTTCTCAATGTTAAGATTTAATCGATGTGTATGACTATTCGCTCTCTAAACCATTGTTTTGTTCATCTCTGCCAAAGGCTGAGTAAAAGTTTGTACAAGTAAGATATAGAATGGTCAGAAGCAGGTAAGGGTGTATCTTATTTACAATCTTAAATAATCCTATTCCTAATCTGCGGTCGGTAACTATGGTTACCATGACGATTACAGGTAGCGAGGTGCACCAAGATCATCAACGCCGAAGGAGAGGACGCCAAGTACATAATAAATGTCAAGCAGTTTGCTAAGTTCGTGGTAGACTTGGGAGACAGAGTTGCTCCTACCGACATCGAGGAGGGCATGAGAGTAGGGGTGGACAGGAACAAGTATCAAATACACATTCCACTGCCACCCAAGATAGACCCTACTGTAACAATGATGCAGGTAACTTCCTGATAAGGGAACTTGGTGCTTCTTACGAAATGGAAGCTTTTTTAAAACATTTCTTTCCATATTTGTGAATTTAATCGTTCAAGAATCAAGTAGTAAAACATCAAAAGATTTTTCAATACATTAAAATGAACTGGGTAACTTTAAAATGTCGATGATGGATTTTGACCGTATTGTTTAGAAACCTGTCACTCTGAAGTTTGACCGTTAAACAACATTCTCACACTCTCTGTTTTAAGGTTGAGGAGAAACCTGACGTAACGTATAACGACGTTGGAGGGTGCAAGGAACAGATTGAGAAACTCAGAGAGGTAAAGCTATAAAATCATTTATCAACTATAACTAGAGCTGTTTTTTAAGATTTGAATTGAACATTGATCGAGTTACTTAGACTTTTCAACCAATATCTTCAATTATCGTCTGCGGCCTGATTGACCACTAAACCCCTTAATGAACAGGTTGTAGAAACACCTCTACTGCACCCGGAGAAGTTTGTAAACCTCGGTATCGATCCTCCTAAAGGTGTCCTGCTGTTCGGGCCTCCCGGAACTGGTAAGATTCTACTTTTAGTGAGCTTTAAATGACGGGAATATGAGAAGCACGTTATCAGGCTTCAAGTCCGCCACTTCCCTAAGCCAGTTATTCTGTTTTCCCTGAAAGCAAGCGGATGCCCCGCCTGATTACCGTTATTTAATGCATGTTTATCAGTTTGCTGTGCCTGTAAGTTTAATTAAGACTACAGGGAACAAGACGTATTTGAAAACATTCTTTATTTGTGGGGTGGTAAGAGTGGATATCGGATAAGATATGAACATGAAGATTTATGTCTTGTACAAAAGCAGAGCAGATAAAAGGGTCGGCTAATTGAACTAATCGTTATAAAGGGTTATGACAAAGTGAGCCGTTTGAAGACTCCAGTCCGTACTTTCTGGCATAACTGAATTTTGGATAAGATTCGCACATGTCGTATTCATTATTCCCGCAGAAGATTTAGTCGCCACGTGGACGTCAGCTAAGTAACATTAACTTCTGAACAGGCTTTAGGTGCCTCTTTAATGCACTACCGCAATGTGGCTATCACCGTACTAGCAATTATTATGGTGATCTTTAGCCGTTAGCGGGTATGTTCCCTATTACCCACACGTGCAGAGTTGTATTTCTTTTTTTGAAACACGTGAAGTCTTCATAATCTCACAGATATGGCATCCTTACAAAGGTCATGATGCCCGGCGACTAAAATGTGACCGATTATGTCGAAGTTTAACGACAATTCTGATCGAAACGCACCTGTCATGATTTAGGAAGGGTAAAGTGTGTATTTACTGGGGGTATTTATAATTTTATAGGCATAGTAAATGTAGCAGTTACAGTCGATGGTTTAGGAAGAAGACTTTAGTAATCAGTCGTGGCAAAATGAATTTGATCCTAATAAGCTAATACAGCGCTAAGACATTGCTTCAGAATGAAATGGAAATGGTCTAAATAAAGTGGGTTTAGAAGCGATCATACGATCAAAGGGTCAAGCCACATTTGGTGGTATCAAGTTCAAACATAAAACTGAAAGATTTCACGACGAAAAGGACGATATAGGTTATTATATTAATATTAATGTTACAACAATGTTAAATCGATTTTTGAAGGAAGCAAACTCTACTATAGAAACATTAAAAGCGGGAACAGTCGCAGAATTCTGGAACCTGGCAAACAATCTGGTGTACCTATTCCTAGATTTCTCGATTAGCAAGTTTAGTAAGAAAAATGAAGAATGCGTATCGATTCAGACATCTTTGTTATATAAGGTACCATATTGTCCTATTCATGATCCTATTCATAACAAAGATTTCGAAGAATGCCCTCTTTCGAGTTCCATCACGATTTAGACATCTTTTTTTGAAAAAATTTTGCAAAGCCCGAAATCAGAGATCGAAATGGCAAAATAGGATAAAAAATCAAAGTTTCGAACTCACTGTATGCTTCTTCATCAACTCTTACAATCGAATTTATGTTTTAAGACTTTGTTAGTGACTTTGTTAGTGACATTTAATCATTAATGTGTCATTGAGTAAAACCCTGTGACACTGACCACGGTCGGTGTCAATTCGTATGACAATAATTGGCAGATGCTTTATCACAGGCAGCAGCACTGAATAAAAAGCAGCAAATTCGGAATGGTCGATAACTCGATAAAGAACCGGACCCGTTAAATGTTGCATCACCGTCACCTGGTCTGTCCTCGAGCGGCTCCCATGGCCTGGCTGAACAAATAGAATCACAGTATTCTGTGCCCAATAAAGGTTGCTGCCATCTCTCAATGGTTTCAATTGTTATTTGCCAGTGCTTTGCAGCTCTCGACACATCTTAATGAGTTGATCGGTTACTTTGACGCCAGGATTAACGTCCGCTGCCCTTGGTTCCCATTGTTGTCGAGACGAGCACAATTTCAATGGATAGCCGGGTTAATAATATACTGAGTTTGCTAAGGGCCTAAGGATTGTTAACGACAAACACTGTCTAATGGGTTAAGTGGAGAATCAGAGAGTTATAGTGTAGGTACCGGTACAAACATTTGCTTATGATAAATATGGGGGAGGAGCTGTCTTTATAAAATTCTGGACTTTGGCAGAATTGATCACCAGAACATAAACTTTCCCAACTAGAGAAGTATCGTGATACTTAAAATTTCTAGTGCTATTCAGATTCTAAGTGTCTTAAATTTATAACTTAATACCAACCAACTATATATGTCTTATTTTATTATGAATCAAAAATAATGGAATTTGCAGATTACGCGGTTTTCTACAGCTCTCCCAATGACAAAGCGCTAGATGAAGCTGCTTCCTGATATTTTTCATAAATTTAAAAAAAATTGTTATGTTAGTTTATAGAATCTAACATGAAATTAAATATTTTCAATCGACTGTCATATATGGAGTCACTTATTTTAAACTTTACTCTGAATTTTCATTATCTTAGTAGAATTCAGATTAAACGTAAGCTGGCATCTAGTTCAAGTATGTAGTTATTCCTCGAAGACGACAATGTTTAACGGAGAACCGTACCCCATTTTTTAAAAATTTGGAACATAATGATTATTGAAGAACATGACACAACATAAGACATCTGGCACTCTATTTTACTACTAGCTGGGACCTGTTCTCCAGCCGGGAAACTTTCCCATAGATAAAGATTTTACTTGGGAAAATTTTTTGTGCACTTTGTTCAAAAGGATCCAAAGTAAAGGCATCACAGTCTCCCCGGCTAGAAAAAACGCGGCATTTTGATGAAAACGCCACGCTTTTGTCGAGTTAACGCGGTGCTTTTTTAAAAACTTTTTTTAAAAGCTCGACGTTTTCTCATAATTGGACTCTATTTTTCCAAGCGTGCGCACAAAAACGCACGATTTCTGTGCACGCGTTTATTGAAGTTGCAGAAACATTGGGTTTTGTGAAAAATACCACGCGTTTTTGAAGAATACCGCACGTTTTTTTAAACACCGTGTTAACTCGACAAAAGCGCGCCGTTTTTTATAAAAACGCTGGTTTTTTTCTAGCCGGGTCATTTGTTGAAATACAGTTAAATACAATGTCATGCAATATTCAGATTTAACTGCAAAATTATCCCTGTTTTTGACATAACTTGACACCACTTAAGATCCGATTTTTGTGGCCTTAAAATAGCTATTTTTGGGTCATTTTCTTTAGATTTTTCTTCATTCAGAACACAATTGACACATTGGAATGACTCCAATTTACTCCAACCTTTTTTGTCTATAGTGAGTCAAAGTTCGTGCAGAGGTGTCAGGAAAATGGCAAATTGAATACAGTCATTTATTTATATATCTAATCTAAGTTTGGAAAAGCAATGAAACACACCAATGTTTAAACTAGGTCAGGTACTGGGAAGATAAAACTTCATGCCAAAAATATAAGGTTAACATCTTTATTAAGTCTCAATAATCGTGTAAAATTATAAATTGCATTTCAAAATATACAGTAAACCGTCGATTTACCGGGCCTCTCGGGGGAAAGGGTTGAGACCCGGTAAATTAAGGGGCCCGGTAAATAGAATTTGACCAAATTAGGCCTAATTTTGACCAAAAACATAAACTTTCAAGCTATTGATAGCTATACGTAAACGTCATCCTGATTAAATTTCTTGATAAAAGTCCTCTTTGAGGGATTTAGAACTGTGAGAATGGATCCAATGTTCTGAATTACATCAGTAATCTCAAGGTCAATCGTTTTATTGTGTATGTATGCCGTGGTTACGTTACATCTATCAGTGCACTTGTGTATGAGCCGTCAGCTTGCATGTTAAAGTTCTTTCACGGTGTCACATGGCCAAGAGATACCATTACCAAAATGTCACGTGTGACGGTGCCTGCTATTGAAAGCTCATATCCCATTTCCAAATTTAAAAAAAGAAATTTGTGAAAATATTGAATATTTTCGGGGGGAAAGGCAGGAGGCCCGGTATATAGAGGGACCCGGTAAATAGAAGCCCGGTAAATCGAGGGTTTACTGTAATCATGCAAATCTAATCAATCATTCAGAAAGCAGAATGGTCTCTCTGATATTATAACACAATGTAAATACAAAAATCTTTAACAGAAAAAAATCATAAAAACACAACAATATCCGGAGGGTAACAGTCAGGACAAAGAACGGCCGTGTGAAATAGTCTGCCAGGTGCTCAAGACCAATTATTTATATTAGATCGTTTGTTGATGCAACCAAAAGTGGTGTCGACTTCAGGGCTCCTTTCCAGAAGTCTTCATGTTTTTAGGGTGGTTATAACATCATAACCAGTCTAGGGTATCACACTATCAATAATAATTATGGAAGGTGCTCCTTAAGGTCTGAGGTAAAAGTGTTATTGGTGGACTTGTCTAACCTGTGCGTGGAGTAAGATAGAGCAACAAATTAACTGGTCAGCTCGCAAGAATTGATGCTCTTCTTAATGTGTGACTTGTGATTCCTTCACCTTACAGCCACGCTTAACCTGTCGACTGCTCGATCATTGATTGTTTCTGTCTCTCACGACTCATACAACAGAGGACTGCGATCTTGCTGAGAGCAAAGCCCACCTCTTGCCATTGATTTTGATCTGGAGAGACCGCCTGGAACTCCATTTCCGATATTGAGGCATCCTTGTGAGATAGAGACAAGGATTGAGAGCGGAGTTCAGAAGGGGGAGGAGGAAGACGGATACCAAGTGTCCATAGTGTCGAAATGTTTCGTTACCTGAAGAGGAAAGAATTTTAATGAGATTGCATTCTTGATCTTATCAAGGTATACTTTGGAAATAACTTTAAATACTTTTCGGTACGTAGTTTAACAAATTGAACATAGAGACTGTGACAACTTGTCACTACTGAAACACAAGGATATATCTTGTGGATGAGACAAGTATATATTCAACATTTGACAATGAGTAACGGAAGCGAGTTATGTGCCCCGCCTCGGCTAAAGCTGTGAATGTCCTTGCTGAACGGCATGTTAAACAAGGAACTGAAGCAGCTGGGTTCCGTCCAGGCTCAATTCTTTACACTCAAGTCAATATGTTCGTTTAATACGTCCTCTTGATCCAATAGTTTGTTTGGCCAAAAGATGAATAGCCAAGTCGGATTATGACAATCGATCTTAATTCTTCCGTCTAATAACGAAAACTGAAATCTAATGCACATGCAGTCAAAAAGAGCAAGTAAGGTGCTAAAAATGCTGGTTGTAAGTGGATACAAGGTGAAAATAGACATAAGAAGAGACTGCGACACTGTTTATCATAAGAGGCACTTGAAATAAGCGAGTTATTTCCTAGTTATTACCGGTTCCACATTTTTGCAATCCACGCAATATTAAACAAGCCGAATTGCATGATGTGCTAGCAATCTGTTTCAATCAAATCATCGATATCAATTGAGGTTTTTACAGTTAGTTATCGGCCCCGTGGCCCAATGGCTAAGGCGTCTGACTTCGAATCAGAAGATTAGGGGTTCGAGTCCCTTCGGGGTCGATTTCTTTTATATTCAATCATGCTGTATAGGCCTGAAATTTTGAAAACAAAATTTTAAGTTAATACCTCGAATGACGCTCACATCTTGATACTGCGAGATGAAATAGACAAGTTGAATAAGGAAACAGGGCAGGTTACAAATCAGGAAGATCGTCGTAAATATCGCCACTGTCACGGAAGCGTATCGCAGTTCCGTCTCCTTCTTCTTCATTTTCCTAGAGCTAGCCATCTGCCTTAACAACACAGCTGTGCTCGCAATGTAGCTGACAAGAACAATTATGGATGGGACGATCAGTTGGATCTCCAGGAGGATCGTGTAAACCTGAGCAGCTGGTGTTCCCAATGCTACCTGCTCGCAGAAGGCTTCCTTCTTTCTGTAGCCCACCTTAAAGAGGCTTAGAGACAAGTAAAGCGCGTCCACGATGATGATTATTCCTGTGTAGATCCCTAGTGATATAAGCAATGCGGTCTCCTTTACTTTAAGCATGGGCATAATCATGCCAATTGTCCTTGTTACGCTGACTAGCAGGACGAGAAATATGGATATTCTGAGAATGTAGTAGAACAGGACAGTCCATATCAAACAGAAAGGTCCGTTCTTGAACATGACAGGGTTTCTTGAAGAGAGGAGAGTGGTTATCACGGGAATAGCGATGAGAGAAGAGATGATGTCAACGATGCTCATGAGGCTGTACAACAGTGGGTGTATTGACTTTCTTCTTCTGCTCCAAAAGTATGACACCGACAAACTGTTACCTGAAAATTATTAGCGTCTAAACTTCCTGGCCCTGTAATGCACATCATCGCCGACTTACATCCCTGAAGTATCTATAAACGTACACAAATTTTACTTTCGTTCAGTCATAACATGGATATTAGAATTCAGACTTACCGAAGAATGCCACAATACTGAGTACAATGACCAGACACCCCAGAACAACATCCACACTGTCAGAAAACCCCAACTCTGTTACTATATTAATGTTGATGTCCTCAGGCGGTTCAGAAAATATTTCGTAGTTGTTGTTGGTACCATTTTCATATTCTGGCAGTGTGTTGCTTTCACTAGGATGTGCACCGTCCGTCAGGAAGATGGCGTTAGCTTCTTCGGTTGTCATGGTGATATCTGATGCAACTTCCCGTGTTAGCATAATGATATCATCCGGTGCTCCGGGGGTTTCAGAAGTGTGTGACGAACTGTAATTCGAAAACTGGCTGTATGGTAAACTAAAGTTGTACGTCGTGAACATCTTTTTGTTGTGACCTAGGCTATAAAGTAGGGTTTTCAGTATGATAAAATTGATTGTAATGTAGGATCGTAGAGAATAAAACTGCTAACGCGGACCAAATTTAAATGAAAGTTTGCTTTCATGCTTTGCTATATAGTAAGTTATAGCCTAGCTGGTAGGCAACTGGCACACCCGCTTACAGGAAGTAAATAGATAAGGCAATCAACTTCGTGGGAAAGATAGTTTACGCATGTTGTTTGAAATCGAATCTAAAGAAAAATGGCATTATCTGGAAAGTGGAAATTTAGTAGCAGCAACTAAGAAATTCCATGGTAGGTAACAGTTTCTATCGAAGAGAGCAAAACCACGTAGATGCGAGTGAATATATGTTTAACGAATATGCACGCTGACAAAAAACCAGGGAGAAATGCTAATTTTACAATACGATTCAAAAACAAGTTTTCTTGATCTATAACTGCATTTGATCTATAACTGCAACTGCATTTTTAAGTGTACACGTTAAGCCCACCACCGATTGCTCCATTTCGAATGCTAAGTATGATATGTTAGCGATCGTTCATTTGTATTGATTTTATTCTTCCAAATCCTGTACTTATTATTGCCACAAGTAAAATATGACTGTCTTCAATCAGAATTGCTATATTTCTCTTACAAATTTTCTGTGGAATACGAGTAAATACATATCAGGATTCAAATATTAAGTGTTAGTCAGAAACTTTGGAGTCCCTTTAATTAATGATCGTTAGCCATCGGTAAAGCAGGGTTGGAAAAAACGCAAATGAAACCTTAAAAAACGCAAAAAACGCAACATTTTCGGAAATCTTTAAAAAACGTTAAAAAAACGCTAAAAAGTAACCAGTCAAAAATGAAAAAACTTACGTGATATAAGTTGAACTCATGTTATCGTGGTTGCTATCTTTCAGCGAGCTGAGAAATAAAATGCAAATGATTTTAACTCCAAACAGTAAGAGTAACACTACCTCCACAAAAGTAATCTACGAAGGATCCTATTCTGACAGTCATGATTCGTCACAAGACTAGTGAGTATGGCAGTTTAACTTTAAAAATCTTAATATCTTTGCTGGAAAAGCACGGATTATATTGCACAAATAACAACATAGGAATGTGCTACATCGAAATCGTAACAAAATGTGATAGTAATTTACTTTGAATCAAATTAACAAAAAAGCGAGACCCAGTTAAGTGTTAATTAAGGCAACTGTGTTTAAACTTAAGCATGGGTTAGAGAGTACAGTTGTTAATTCGTAGTATCTGAATAATAGGATAGTCAAATATTCGTAAGACCAGCGGCACACACCACGCTTAATAAATCAAAGGTTAATATTGAACGTACGATCGGGGCATCAACCTAACCTACACAGCTACAACAAGAAGTGGCATACCACGCGTCTGCTTGTAAGTTACTAAGTTGAAATAAACCCGCTTGACTTCGATGTAAGTGCGCGGCGTGGTCTTGCAACACTTGTCGAATATTCGAGAATGTAGCTATACGCTCTGTGGTGTTCTGGAATGTTCTTCTGGAATATTCCGTGCTCACTGCTCAGTACTAGTAGTCGGTGCGTTTATTAGCTGTGAATGGAGTTGTTTTGAGTGAGTTGGAGAATGATTGTGCTAATAGTAACGAAATAGTAATCTGATATAATTCTCTGTTTACTTTTAGAGATCTAGAGGAACTGGTAATTATCTTCAGAAAGAGATGTAATTTAAGTATACCCTAACGTTTTTTTATTTTGAACGCAAATTCGTCTTAAAAAACGCAAAAAACGCTGAGTCTTAAAAAACGCAAAAAACGTGTTTCCCAACCCTGAGGACAGGGGATCACATCCCTATATGTCTATCGCACCTTTCGTATCACTCAATCGAGAAAGGGGGTCACATACTCACATCCCTGTGGGTAACATCCCAGTGGGTCTCAACCCACCGCATCTCATGTCGTAGACTTAGAATGCATGAATTGATAAAAAGTAAAGAGAGGACCACATGTCGCCAAAGAGTGCCTTACCTCCACTGTATGGCGACACGCACTGAGTAGCGAATTAGCAAAATGTCGCTGTAGCTGTTCAGTGCATGTCGCCGTACAGTGCGTATACCAATATGCTAACTATGGCTGCCGAGCCAAAGTGCAAAGCCACTAGTTCTTTTACTTCTACTTCTAGCTCTAAGTAATACTAATAAAACAAGTGTTATTTTTGAACTAATCATTCTTCCAAATTGTCTGTTTAAACAAAACGAAAATCGTATAAATAGTCATCCAGCGGCCCATGTGTAAACTGTAACAGCCCGTAAAACTGAAATATGCAAAACTGAAATAGAAGGAATCAGCAAGGATGCAAGTGATGCCAAGAGTGTTTAAAAGTCGACATTTTTCAGATAACAAGGTCACCATCAATATAATTTCATTAGTACAAGTAGTTCTATCAGCATCAAAACAAGTTCTCTAGATATGACTCTCTGCTCTATAGAGGACTTGGGCGCAGGTCTAAACATCGTGGACTGGCGATAAAAAATCAAGGTTATAAATGAAAGGGTTGTGTAAGTTATAAGTATAGAGAACGGTCTTTGTGGGGAAGTGTCTCCAATTTGTTTTGATTAAGAACTAGAAGGAGTCTTCAAATCGTTTTGATTGTAGGAGGAGTCTCACATTTGTTTTGATTTTAGGAGGAGTCAAAACAAATTTGAGACAAGCTACTTTATGAATACTGTTCTCTACATGGCAAATTCTTCGTCAACGACTTCAGCAATAAATTTTCTTTGATTTACAATGAGTGAATCTCAACAGATCTTAGGTGAAAATTGCTGATTTTATTCATAGTAAAAGAACATAGCAAAGTTAAGCACATGAATGACAACAATCATGTTCAGTCTGAATCGTTTCCAATTTTATCGTTGTTCTTTTGTTGCTGACCCGACTCCCAAGAGGGTTTCCTTTTCTTCTTCCTTCTCTTGGAACCTGATCCACTAGAACCACTCCCATTACTACTGCTACTACTACTAGAGTCACTGTCACTTGAACTGGAGTCTGAACTGGAACTGGAACTTCCGCTCTCCTTCTTGGCGTCTTTCTTGTTGGAATCAGATTCGCTGCCGGAATCACTGTAGGCTCCAATTCCTGTGAGACCAGATAAGGAAACTGGAGCCGGTTCCGGTTCCTTCCTCGGTTCTTTAACTCTGGTGAATATTTATTTCAATGTTCATTAAAACGTAGACTTTATTAAATTTATATCATAAAGTTTAACTTCAGGCCATTAAATTTCAATTTATCCATTAATTTGAATATGAATAAAAAAAGTAAAGGTGGGGAATATCCTTGATAGGAGATAGAAAGGTATCATAAATGTCTATGTCTTAATTAAGTTATTATTAAGGTCAATGTGAATGATATGAAACATCTTGCTAATCTTAAACCTACTCACACTTTTCTGCGTTTCACGGCACCACTCAGCAACTGTTTTTGTCGAGAAACAGCAGTTGTATTGGTAGGAACAGATGGTGTTAGTTTGGCGGAGAGGTCTGTCTTAGCATCTAGGTCTACAATCCGGGCCTACAAGGAGTGTGGGATTGATGTTATTGATAGAGGAACAACAATTAGACAAATCATGGTGGTTTAAAGTATAGTGAGAACAAAATGTAAATTTTAAATTATCTGGTGTCATCTTAGATTTTCTTCTTCTATGATCTTATCAATAGTCTTATACAATAGTCGTATTCATTGTTAATATAAAGTTTCTTTGTCCACCTGCAGTCACAAGCTTACCTTAAATTTCTGAAGTTCTTCAATTTCCATTTTCGTTCTCTCACTCATTTCTTTCTTCTTAGAATTCTCCCAAGCTTCTAGAAACTTGTGCTCGTCATTATCTAAACCACTGTACACCATGTTCTCTGATAAAATGTCGACGTAAAACTTATTAGAAAACAATTACATGACCTGGCAATGTGTTCAGAGATGTGTTATCGAAGTCATTGTAGTTGTACGGCAGCGCGCACCCTCCTGGAATTTTATTCTCATATTCATTTCGAATGAGGGTCAGACAAAGTCAGACAACGAAGTCAAAACGTAAGAAACGGAATTCTGCCAAATTAATTAACTCACTGTATCGGAACTGCTCCTCAATCTCCAGCCTCTTCAACTCCCTATTTTCTTGAAGTCGCTCGTACAATGTTTTCGTTTCGAAGTCCTCCTCTTTGTCTTCTGATCGATTTAAACAAAATATCAGTGTCAGATGAAATTTGGCTTTACAGCACGAATTTAAGTTCAATTTAACAAATTTATCTAGTTCAATACATACATTTCAATGTTTCTCATTTTGGTAAGTTGTGCCAAAGAAAGAAAGGTCTAAAATAGAAAAATTACAGAAAATTTACTTTATAAAAATATGAATATTCATCTTCTGCAATCTGGTAAAGCTGTGAACTGTTTTTGAGTGGATTGTTAAGAAGATATTAATTGAGATTGAAGATTATATCATGCCAAAAACCTACTCTCGGTAATGACATCAGGGTTTCTGACTTTCTGCCACTCCTCCTCCCTCCTCACCTTAGAAATCTTCAGAGCTTCCTCGTGCGTTTCGTTATCCATACTGCTAGCTAGTAGCTATGATGATAGTAATTAGTCAATTTGTTGATGAGGCTAGCTTCAATCAGAAGCAGCATGTCATTGTGAGCATTAACGTTAAACCAATTTAATTATCATTTGAAGTAATAAATTAGGATTGATCATGTGTTTAAATGCAGATTCCACTGAATAAGAAGTGTGTTTAAATCGTGGGGCGTGACCATCAACAAGTCCAAACAATTATTAAGACCTGTTCGCATTAAACCTACAGCTTTTAAACCAGTCAGCCACTGCTGCAAATACTATTGCAGTGTGACCTTATGTAGTACATGACAACTCAGATGTGCAATGATTTTACATTTGACGTGTTCGCACAAGCATCCTTACGGTCAAGGCGGCCGGGTGCAATCTTGCATGCATAAAGCAGCAAAAAGTCTGGTGACGCGTAATCAATGTTTACACACAAAGCTTGCACGTGAAAACTAATTTGATGATTGAGAATTTTTGATTTTACTCACTAATTTCTGGCCCTTCTGTTGAAAATTCGTCTTTTCTGTCGCAGAGCAAAGCTTTAATTTGAAAACTTGTCTGAAGAAATTTAAACTTGCACTTGCATAAGCCAGGAAGCTGCTTCACCATTTTGACAACATCTAATTGAGCTGTTGAGATAATGAGCTATCTTGGTTTGTTTTCAGCAGTTACAAGTTTGCTATGCGCTCAGAAATGTCAAGCAGATTGTCAATTTCAGTCAAAATTGCTGTCGTTTAACTTCGTTTTAGCTTTTTCTAGAAAACCACGCTTCAAAGTTTCTAGATTGTCTCTAGATTGTGTCTCTATTTGAAGGACAATGACAGTTTGTCAGCGAGAGAACATACAGATGGGAACTGATACCACAATAGATTCAACAGTTTCAGAGTCACGTGACCTCGATGAACTGTTTTACGAGAGTGTTAATCTATCTGAAAAACTGAGCAGGTGAGACTTTCTATATTGTTAATCTATCTGAAAAACTGAGCAGGTGAGACTTTCTATATTGTTATGACCGGTTACATCAACAGACTGGACAGTTTTGCTGATTGTGTCTCAGAGATGTAGGGGTATGATAATGGACTTGAGCACTGTGATTGTGAAACTGTATTATACAGTGTGTATAACTATATTATACAGTGTGTATAACTGTAATACACAGTGTGTTTAACTGTAATACACAGGTGTGTATAACTGTAATACACACTGTATAATATATTATACACTGTATAATATACACTGTATACACTGTATAATACAGTTATACACACTGTGTATAATATACAGTGTGTATAAGTGTATTATACAGTGTATTATACAGTGTATATCTGTACAAACGTACACTCATACAAGAAATATGTGCATTAGCGGGTTAGCACTCATTAATCAAGCACTACAACACTAGGCATACAGTTCCTGCAATAGCCTAATATCCAGTCCGTTTCCAACACACGTCATAGTTCTTTTGGTAAATCAAAGCAGCTTCCAAATTTAGCTTAAAGACGTCAGCTTAGTTGAAGCTGCTATAAGTATCAAGGATTAACAAAATTCATGTTTAGTCCTATCCTGTAGCTACTAGCTCTACACTCTACAGGTACGTGACTTCACTGTATCAGTAACTTAGATAACCATGGCAAATTAACAACAGCTGGTATGTGACTTTATTGTATCAGTAACCTAGGTAACCATGGTAACGACAGGTATGTGACTTTATTGTATCAGTATAAACCTAGGTAACCATGGTAACGACAGGTATGTGACTTTATTGTATCAGTATAAACCTAGGTAACCATGGTAACGACAGGTATGTGACTTTATGTATCTAGTAACCTAGGTAACCATAGGTAAC
>JH153172.1:36498-75935 GCA_000226015.1 Mnemiopsis leidyi
AGGTTGTACAGCAGCGCGTACCCTCCCGTCACTTTATCCTCGTCATTTTATTTTATTCGCTGTTAATTGACGAGATGATATCCGTCTAACGTTCTAACGAGGAGAGCTAGAGCAGAAAACTGCGAGCCGCGCGCGGGTCGGGTAACATCTCGACAAATTCGCTGTTCGCGTCAAATGAGGGTTGTATTTACCGGGCGCTGCGTGGCTCTATCAACAAAGACTGAGGTCCCCTGGCAAGGTCGGATTATATTCACCTAACCAGGGGCTTATTGTCGCGGTGATACCCGACTCACGCAGCTAAACGGTAAACTGATATGATATCGTCAAGGGGCTTACGCTCGCAGCTGATACCTCTGGTGGCGCGCGCAATAGGGCTCTGGTTAGAGCAAGGGTCGGATGCAAAGTCAGCCAAGTCCAATTAGGTGGCATAGCAGCCTACATGCGCGCCGTAAGTAGTCAGACAGTCAGTAGTCCTTCATGACCTGGTTGAGTTGGGTGATCAAGCTGTGCAGCGCCCGGTAACGAAAAGACGACGTATTGCCTGATGAAGTCAGAACGCTGCTGCGCAACCGCCCAGAACGCATAAATATTTCGAATGTGAATAAAATTTTTCCCTTGCTAAATCAGTATGGCCCGTACGTGTGACGTGTAGTGGGTGCGCGGCTCAAAATTGTAAATTCGGACAGGTCGCCTGTTACTATAACCAAATCCCAATTTTGCGCGCGTCACACACACCACCAGCGAAGCGACAGCCTCCGGCGCGCGCAAAGGGTACTCACAACGTGAGACAAAGCTAACGACAGCGCGTCGCTCCAAATTAAACGCACAGCTGCTACGCAAAAGCTCAAAGTTGCTTTTTCAGCTACCTCTTGCGGCGCGCGCCACTTAAGCATAAAGCTAGCTGCGCGCGGAGCGTGCGTGAACACTTGTACAGCAGCGCGCACCCTAACGTCATTTTATTCTCGCTTCAACGGGCAATGTGCGTTTAAAATTTCTTCATGTCGCCAGGCCAGAAATGCGTGAGAGCGCGTGATGGCCGCGACAGTAGGTTATCAACCTACAATTCTCGCTTCGAATGAGGGTCGGACAAAGTCAAACAAATGAGCACTTGCACTTGTGAACTGGTTAGGTGAAGTGCGCAAAAGCGCTTGCCTCTGGAGCAAGGCCACCAGTGGTAGAAAGGACGAACGGTGTAAAGTTTGCCTTATTGATCTGAAGAACTTTCTGTAGGCACTAACTGTGTTTGTTTTGTAGCTTTGTCTGACTTTTGTCTGACCCTCATTCGAAGCGAATAAAATGACGGGAGGGTACTCGCCGCTGTAAAATTGTAGCTTAGAATCGATCGTGGGCTCGATTTCCACATCCGGCAATCCTGAAGGAGTGCGTTAAGTAATCAGCAAGGGTATTTACCTTGCAATATTGTTCGGTAGATTCTGCTAATTGACTGTGAAAACGTGATTGAGGATGTAATGTAAAGGTTTTCTATTTAAAGACCTAGAATCTTCCAAGTGCCCCAACAAGTTGGCTAATTAAGCTTTTGGAGGATTTTTACATTTAACAACATCCAACAGAGATTTACTGAATGAATCAGATTCCTTATCAAACAACATTACTTACTTACTTACTTACTAACATGATTTTGTCTACGAACTCCAACCAGATCATTTTCCATTTTAAAAGAAAGAGATGTTTACATTTTGCCAGGAATATAGATTTTTTGATCAGCTACATTTATTTTATTGGGTTCAAGATCAGGAAAGAGACAATTTGTATTAGTTTATTTTTGGGAAATTATTTAAGCTATGTTCTTCTCTTAAGTGTGATGTTGTAGAGAGTGCTAGGACTGGGACTTCATCAAGTTATTAAATTTTAGAAGCGAAGGTTTTGTAAGTGAGCTTGAATTTAGCATTTAATCTTAAGGGTATATTATTTACCCCCCTTCTTCCCCTCCATCATCATTCGTCATCATGACAGTACCCCTCCCCCCTTAAATGTCAGAGGTAAATTACCATTATGACATCATCACAGTCTGAACCCCCCCTATTTCATTTCAAAAAACTTGATTTTTGGTCTTTTCATTTGCAGTCATTTTTGAAAAAAGGCAGTATTTCACCAGATTTCTGAATCAGAAATTTGACTTGAAATTTTTTTCATCAATTGGAAACCCCTCCCCCTCTAGGTGAAGACGTCATATGTGAACGACCCCTTATATTTTAGAACCAATTGTTTCTAAGCTTAAATTTAGTTGTCGAGGTGTTACCCGACTAGCGCGGGGCTCGCAGCTTTGCTGCTCTCTGGCTCGTTAGAATGGTAGACGGATATTATCTCGTCAGGAATTTAGAATTTTATAGTATAAAAAGTTCATGATATTGCCATCAGTATAAGGCTGGGTTCATTTATTTTTGATTTAGTTATAACCTATTTTGATGCCATATTAATTGTAATTTAATATTGAATATTCTAATTGTGAACAACATAGGACGCTTTAAATCAGACTGATCGCGATGGGTCGGCACGCAATGGGTCCTGTAAAATGTCCTATGTTGTTCACAGTCAGTAGAGTCTTGGGCATCTCTGCTTAAGTGATTACTGTTAAATAATATTTTGTGATGACATGATATTTGATTGAAATTATCTATTGAGTTGAATCGGTTTTGATATGATCATCAATATGCTATAAATTTGGCTTTAGTTTGGTGCCCCATCAAATGAATGTATTTCTTACTGGTTGCATCTTGCATCACATGAGCAGCTGCTTTATATTGAAAGATTATTTGAATTTATGAAATTATATTGTGATGCATAATTAAAAGTTTTGATGACGATTACAAATTACAATTACAATAAAAACTTTAATGCTGGACATTGTATCCCAGCCTTTAATGCCTTAACAAACCTACATGCCATGGCTGAACCCTAAAATTATACATTTGCTTGTCAGAAAATAGTTAAAACTTATGAATTCTAATCAATTAACTTAAACTAGCACTGTTATCATGTGGAGTGAAGGCAATCAGTCGAACGATCCAGTGACAAACATATCTAACTTGAAGACAGGTAGCTATTTATATGTTTATTGTCTTATTTCAGACTATAATCAGTGAACTCTGCCTGCAGCTGGTAAGATCAGATCTGCCCCTTGGTATGCCAGAAGTAAGTCCTGTGCAGCTTGTCTGCCATCAAGAAGCTTGGTAAAACTTAAAATGTCACACAAAATCTGCCATCTAGGGGACTTGATTCAATGTAGTCTTTCTCTGCCCTCACCCACACCTGAACACTAATCCTTAATGGTTAAGGTTAGTAACCATTATCATAACCCTAATCATAACCCTAACAGTTAAACCCGTACCCTAACCATTATGTCCCCCAACTGCTACGGACTGTCCACAAGTTAATGGCAGATCAACCACATTCACTGTGCACCTTCACCGACTCTGGCCAGACTCTGCCTAGGCAGACCCTTACCTTGATATAAATGGCAGAAAAAGTCCAATGACTATAAAAGCTCATTTGATCAGCTTAAGTTCATCGGATCTGATTTAGCAAAACTATTTTCCAGTTGTAATACTTCTTTCAACCTGTAAAATGTACCATATGTGATTTGTATTTGTATTTGTATTTGTTACACCTGTACCCAGGCTTTTACAGTTATACTGAAGGGGCTCCTGGAAGATTCTAGATCTTTTAACGGAGACCCTCCTCATTTAACCCTCAATCACGGTTTCCCGGTCATTCGGCTGAGTCGACCGAAGAAGATTGCATAGGCAAATGCCCTTAGCGCACTCCTCTAGGATTGGCGGATCTGGGAATCGAACCCCCAATCTTCTGCGTGGAAAGTCGGGGTAGAAACCACTACACCACCAACCCATAATAGCACAAGATTTTATTTTCAGCTAAGCCTCAGTGCACTTCGTTATTCATGCTCTTAAGCAGATAAGCTGTTGAAGGGCAGATTAAATCAATCTGTTATAATATATCGGAACTCAGACCTTCTTCAGATCATGGATATTCTAACTTTTCCCCAGGAGTTTCAGGACAAGTAACTATCGGTATTGTTGTTGCAAAAAAAGATGGTAACCAGGTTGCTGGCAAAAATGGTGAAGATAGAGGAGCTCTGTCCTTCACTGTACGAGACAAAACTGCCACTGTTAACGTTACATACTGGGGCACTTTTCAGTTTATTCAACAATTAGCTCAAAAGTAAGTGTATCTGATTTTGGATTTGCTTGCAGGAACTACCAGTGCAAATTTCTTATCTAGGTTGACATACTTTTCAGTTAACCATTTTTATGCATGACGTGTACAATTTATAGTTTAAGACGAAACTGCAAATAGACATCGTTGTGGTGTGAGCCCAGTGTAGAGGCGTCATTAACACTCCTTAATTGAACAGGTTTCACATTAATGATGTCGTTAAGCTTGTGAATTGCAATGTTCAAGAAAAAGCAGAAAGTGATCAAGAGCGAATTTATAATCCTGTTACAAGTGCTTCTATCCGTATAACCGTAAGTTGAAAAAATTCTTGCAAATTTTTGGTCATATATGGACACCTTCAGATTCCAGTCCAAATGTTTGCTATTTGATAATCAGGAGCTGTAAATGTGACAGTAGAAATGAACACCGACAGATTGTACTGTACAATTTAAGGACAGCAATTTAAGGACATTACTTCCACAGCTTATCTATCTATCTATGCTCTGAAAATGCTTACCAATTGTATTATGATGAAATACTCTTCAGCTAGATCAAAAGAACAGTAGATTAGAACTGCAGACTTACGGTTGTGATGATTTCGCCGACTTGATACACAAGCCATGTTGTCAAGATACCAACTTCACCACCCTCGACCAAATAACCAATCCTCAATTTTCTTACGTTGGCAGATTCGTTAATTGCCTTGCTATCGTAAAAACAATTCCCAGTAAACGTGATCTTGTAACGAAAACTGGACGACCTGCTATTTGCTGTGAATTTGAGATCATTGACAATTCAAAAGAAGTAGTAAGATTTGTGACTTGGTTGGAATCTTTGGCAGATTTAACATACAGTCTAGTTCCAAAACAAACGATACTATTTTTGTATGATGTGAAAGTCAAAATGGACACATTTACAGAGACCATCTCACTGGAGGCCAACTCAAGAACTATCATCACAGTAAACCCTGACATCAAACCTGCCCACACTCTTTACGCATTTGCACTAAAATTACCGGATGAAATTTTGCAGCCCTCCATCCGTCGCATTACGAGTAGTAACAACTCTAAAGTATCCTTGAACAGTATTACAAGGGAGATGACAATTGAAGAGATTCTATCGGAATGTCCAGAGAGCGGTGTTGTGCGTGCCGTTTTGACCAAGTTCGACTGTACCGACTTGAAAAGGAGTGTTTCGAAAAGATGCACTGGCTGCCAAAAGAAAGTACCTGGTCTTTGTGCCAAACCGGAATGCTTCGGAAAAGACGTTGTTCCGTTTTTTGATTTTACTGTTTCCTTAACAGATCATACTGGTAAGACAGATTGTTGTTTTCCGGTATAATGAACGATGATTCGCTACCACCTTTTTGTTTATCACCATCATACTAAATATGAATTGATTTAGTCAATTTTACTTAATACTGTTCTCAATCTGGATCTTAGCTTATTAATTGGTAAATTTTCTTTTCAGGAACTACGGACAATGTTAAGTTGTCGGGAGAATGTGCCGAGATGTTAGTTGGTGTTCCAGTTTCAGTATTTGAAGGTTAATCATTATCATCAAACTTTCATAATTGTCTGGGAATACGGTATACGAACAGTACTCAAAACTTTAGATGCGAATTGTAAGATGTAGTTACGATTGATTTTCTCGAATCCAGATTGGAGTGCAGACATGATGAGAGCTTGCATGGACAGAGTTCAGCTTGAGAGATATAAACTGGTATTTACTACATTTACAATGCCCTCTGGTATCTGGCTTCATATAAAGCAGGTAAAATTAAATTGAATTATACAACCTTTGAGGTCGGCAGAGATTGGTTGATAGAATTTTTCCTCGTCCAACAACTATCGGCTGTGTATATGCATGCTATGGACTGTTTATAAAACGACTAAATACCGGTTATATCTGTGCAGGCAAATACCGGTTGTAAGTGGGCAGGCAATTAGCCGCATATAAGCCATACCGTAACAGATCTCCTATTTTCCTGATAGAGTGGCGTTCCTATTTATAAAAATTCAAATTGCGAGGCAGGACAAGTTAAACTTAACATGCTCATCTGTCGATGTTTGATTATGAAATGTGTCTTTTTGAAATTTCAGGTTGATTCCTGGGTATCGAGTATTGAGTCCGGCTCGTAATGTTGTGTCAACGCTGAATGGCGAGAAGAGTTAAACTCACTATAAAAATAGTGATAACCTTAAAAGAAACCTACCGTGGACAGTGCACGTTTTCAACAATGTTAGTTCATGCAGCATGCAACATTTTTTGAGTTTAACATCTAATTAAATGTTAAAATATAGTGTTTGCGTCATTTTGTTAGACTTTAAACGTTATATCAACTAACAGGGAGCCCGTTCTTCGGACGGGTTTTCACGGGGTTACAAACATTTGTGTTTCAATAATTCAAGTAACACAATTAGATACATGACTTCGGTGGCACCGAGGTTAATATCGCAGAGCACCGCACCGAGTCGGTGCTCTGCGATATTGATTAATAATAGACTATTTTCTCTACTTTTCGACACCATCCGAAAGTCGATTTCGAAGCTCTAAACGGTTAGCTTTTTGGTTAGTTCTTTGAGAATTTGCCCTAATTTAAAACACAATTCACACTTTTGAATAATTCTTTTTACCAAATATTAGAATTTCCAGCCGTTTACTTAACATCGTACGCGTAGGTTAAAGTACGCTTAGTGGTGTCAGTACATTAGCAACACATTTATTTGTAGTGCCAGTAAAATGAAGATTGAGGATTATGTAAACTAAATCAACTTGACAGTTTGAATTTTATTCCATATCTGTTTAATATTCATTTCTTTCATATCCCACAAATGACAGCTCTCAAAACTTGTTGGAAACAACGATAAAGGATTATTTAATCGCATAATTGCTTATCGATTAACGATCATACCTGATTTATTATTTGTATCATGTCATGGGTATTGCAAAAATACTACTATTTAAATGTTGTACGAGAACTCTGTCATTTCTTAATTTCCATTTGCACTAATTAATAATCTAATAATAGATGGAGCATATGGATTCAAATTATCGGCAATTAACAACTGAAATTTCTAACTTTGCTCTCATAGGAAGTGAATTCAAAAGTATTTGATGCAATTGATGGTTTAAAGAAAAGTGGATGACCAGTAGCAATATTTATCTCTCACTTCCTACTCACCCTTTTCTCACTGTTCTTTTATTATCTTCTCTTATTGTTATTTCACCAGGTACAGCTATTTTCATTCAACTTTTAACAAACTACTTAAATCCACATTAACAATTCACATCACAGTACTTATAATTCGTTGTTTGTACACTATATGCTTATAGTAGAGCAGATCCCTTTTTACTGTTCTTAATGCAAAAAAATTTAGTTTCAGGTTCGAGAATAGTTGACGATCCTTACCAATCCTCGTCCTCTCCTCCTGAAGACGACGACAATGATGTTGAAGAGTATGATCCGTATGACTTCACAGTCCATGACGTCAACGTCATGTCAGACTATTCAAACAAGTGTGCTCCACGGAGCTGGAGTCAGTGGACTGCGTGCAATGCACCAGACTGTGGGGAGGAAGGTATTAGCATGAGGAAGCAGAGAAGCAGAAATTGCCATGTTGAAATACAGCAGAGGTATTGTATTAGGACATGTGATGGTGTGGACGATCCTTATCAGAGTATTATCGGCCAATCTTTAGGTGAAGTAATGGCAGATGACGATGAAAAAGACGACGAAATAGAAGATGAACAAGATGAAGACGAAGATCTAATCTATGTTCCTGGACAGCCTGATAGAAATTACTTTGAAGATGATATTCAGCGTGAATTCGACGAGTTAAGGTTAATGGGCTACAGTTTTGGCAATACTTATAGAAACCTCGAGGATGGTACCAGAGTTTTGTCCAACACAGGCCCATCTAAGAACAATGGCTTTCAAAACGAAGAACTATTGTCCGATAATTTTTCAGATTCTGGTTTCACCGCTGATACATACAAAGTTAATCAGCTCGGTTCTTCTGAGAAAAAATGGAAACATTACAACGAGTACAATCACGATCCTGATGGAACAATTGACAACGGTTTTATGCCTCATCAACAAAATTTAGTTACTACCGGTTATAAAACTGACGAGGTTTCTAACGACGATGACTCAGAAAACTTACGGGGTGTTCAATCTACAGATGACCCTGATAAAAGTGATAAAAGTTTTTTTGGAGATTCCGATAGTGAGAAGGAGGTAGAGAAGAAAACTGGTGAAATTACATCATATGTCTCAGAGGAAACACTTGCCAGGGAGAATGGAGGGAAAAATTACGACCAATATGAGGACAATGAGGATGAAAAATATGCACATGGTTACAATGCCGAAAAGAAGGATGACTACAATGACGTGAAGGAGGATTATCACTATGCCGAAAAGGAAGATGGCGAAGATGACTCCGCTGAGGTTGCTTTAAGCAGTGATAACTGGATTTTAGAAGATATAGTCCAGGAAAGCAATTATGATCTGTCCAAAGATCTCATAATCAATGATATTGATATGGTTCAAGATTCTTCTGCTAAAAAATACTCTGATAAAGAGAAACTAACTGAAAGAGAAGAAGTTGCCCTCCTTGCAATACTGGAGGGCAAGTTGGAATTTCAAGAAAGTTTGAATGGCTGGGACGTGCAAAGTTTGTCTGTTCCGGAAACGAGTGGAGAGGCATTGTCTTCGTTTCCACTAGGTAGCAATTTGGGAATGATTAACGGAACTCTTGGCAATAAAAAGACAAGCACAAAACCTAGTTACACGAATAATAAGCGGTTGGTAAAAATCAATTATTATGTTATTTAACGACTTATTGAATGAATTAACTTGAATAAATCACTGACTTGAATAAATTTGATCCACATTAAAAAATATTTGATCCATGTGATAGATAATCAATAGTTAAACTTAAGTCCCTAGCCATTTCAAATTAGGACCATTAATCTTTATTGACTCTTTAATACCCACCAAAATAAGTATGAAATTAAAACTTATTCAAAATTTTAAAAATAGGTTCATTTAAAAATCACATTTTGTGCCCTATCCCATGGCCACAGTCGCCAGCCATGACGGCACATATTTATTTTTTTCCGTCTTATAGTACCCATATAGAGATGGTACATATATGTGGAGCAAGGAAGATGGCTCTGGATCGTCTTGTATTCTCCAATATCCTAAACCTGTAAAGTAAAATAAAAACTGGATGACAAAATTAAGTCTTTCGGAAATCAAAAATGCACAAACCATACAGTTTAGTGTAAATGACGTAGTTTTTCCATATAGATTGAAATGATATGTTTTCAGCAGGTGTTGATCAACTTACTCAAAACCAGAGGAAATCCTGAACATCTCTATTCTTTTTTACCGTCACACTTGCTTTTAAATTTGAAAGGTTTACTATTTGTGAATAGTTAGCTAAAATTGTGAGAATTCGATATCTTGGTTAAGGTTTCTTTTCAACTTAAGTTGTTTCAACTGAGTTTAAGCTACAACAAATCGTATCACTTTCCAACTTATAAATCAAGTGTATCAAGGAGAAAAGCTAATATGAAGAGAAAAGCTAATATAGATTATAGAATTTTTACGTATAATGTTGTGGTAGTGTGGTGGTTGACAATGACTATGCACTATGCAGAAATGTGATGGAACATTAAATAATCTAGAGCATGCTTCGCTGACTAAATTTATGATAAAGTCAAGATTCCTGTTACCTGGCACTTTGCCAACTAATGCTATCTCGAACACTGCCATGATATACACATCGCTGAGTAACTGCAAGACAACCGTATCCCCGTACTTGCAGTCTGAGTAACTGTCAAGGTTGCCCGGTACCTCCCCCTCAATCCTGACCTCCAGAGAAAACAACCGACAATCCTCTCCCACACAATGGGAACAGTCACTGTCGGTACAAGTCCATGTGTACTGTCGACTCCCATCACTGTTAAACTCTACCACCTCATCTATACACTCCAAGTTTGGGAGTCTTAACTTAAGCCAGATTGGATTACCAGAGCCGTGGTCGTAAGTTTGGGATTGTGTATGCAGATCAAGGTCTATGGCGTTTCGAGGTCCGTGGCCGTTGTAAATGAAGGATTGTTCTGCACTTATTGGAGTGATCTCGCCTGGAAGTCTCTCCCTCACTGAAATATTTCAGAATTGATTATTTAAAAATCAGGTTTATCGTGAAGTTGAATCTATGTTGACATTGCATTGGAGCTTTACATTTCAGTCAACCGCTCCTTGCTTACACCGAATAATCAGTCTAAAGTATACGTAATTGTCTTACCTCTAGTTGCTGCAGGTAGAGATTGTAATGTCGCATAAGTAAATACAAAAATTAAGTTTTGGAAGTCCATCATGTTGCGGCTCCACATTTGTTTTGAATAGAATTAGAATTCATGTGTGATCGCATAAAACTTTTCCTTACTCAAGTTGTCCCAAGTTACTTAGTTGTAGTTGTGATCTTCTCTATAAAAGTAGTAAAAAACACTGACATTTTTAAAGAACTTCAAGCAAATATGGTAGTGGCCCTCAACAAGGTTATGACGTAACGCCGTTTATATTTTCTCACAAAAAGAACGAGCACTAGTCAAAAATGAAAAAATAGACCGGTTAACTATTGCGAGACCTAGTGACTGAGTTGACTTCTTTGATGTTGTGTAATTTCGGCAATGAGCTCACTTTGTCTAGTCTTTAACTTCGGCAAATAAAAAGCATGAGTGATGGCAAAAATAAATGACGATAACAGTTCTTTGTTGAAACTCCAGAATAGACTATTAAAGTCTCATGAAATTGCTTATTCGATTTTTTAATGACCACAACAGCTACAGGGTGTACCCACATTAAAAATACACTCTTGTATCAAGAGCTGCGAGAGCGATGTAGTTGTTAAATGTTCTTGAAGCGCTGCGATATTGCTTTCTATCGTAAATTAGCGAAATAAGCCTTGAGCTGCGCAGAGTGATACACTTAAATAGATGTGGTTTTAAGTTAAGGGGACCTATTCCAGGTCCTCATTTTGAGCAAGCTCGACGACCCAGGTTTGTGCATTGATAGGTAACGAGTGTGTTGTGTTGTTGTGGTGGGCTGATTGGACAACAAAGGTACATGATGTGTATTGAGCAGATATTTGGGGGTCAATTTCCATTGATAGTCAATTCAGAAAATTCATGGACCGGCACCGTGCCTAGTCGGATATGATCCGACAACCTCTGCATTGTCTAGATGAGTGCTCTACTAATTGAGCTACCGGCCCCATAGATGTGTTTTAATCTATGTGGGGACACCATTCCTCGGTAGTCGGTAAATATACAATCACAGAATCACGATTGTACTAAGGAAAATACCTCGTACCTGATTTAGCGACAGCTGATGACGTTGCCATAACAACTAGAAGGAACTGACGCCAATACATGCTGTGTCTCGAATCTCGATCTCCAAAGGTCCTATTTTACCCTATTGAAATTTATATTGGAGACTAAATTTACATGAAGACTTTTTATATAAAAGAGTAAATAGCTCCCATATTCGTTAATAAATCATCATTGCAAGACGACATGACGTGCAAAAATTCTATGCCTTAAGGGACTTGAAACATCGCAAATAAAGCTGGGCTGATAAACAAATCTAATGAAGTGTAAAACGAAACTGATGAAATCTTAATTACAAAGGCTCCCGAACCCACACAAAAAGACTAAAGAGCAAACTCTCATGACAGTTAAATGATATGAAAACAAAAGTCCCATTTCTACCAAGAGCTTTTGTGTTTTGTGAGTTACCCTAGTTAATATGTAGAATTTCGACTTTGAAAGCTAACTAGGCTGGTCCTTTTAATTGATAGAGTCAGTACTGTAACATGAGGCAAAATTATTTGGATTCAGAGAGCTGACACCTGCTGATATAATCGAGTATATTTCATAAAAATCAACATGACGACATTCCTGCAATTTTGCAACACTTCTGGCTAGCCATCAATAATGCTTTGCAACGGCAGTATCAACGCAGGTCAACTTGATACATTGGTGGCGAAAAAAGATGGTAAAAAATCGGCGTAGTTACAGAGCCTAGATAAAAAGCTAGAGAAGTGCAAGAGCACAGCTGCATCACGTAGCGGTCCGCCGCACACTCATATCGACAATTAAATGATCTTATCGCTCTCGGCTTAAACTTATTTGTGAGTAGTGAAATTGCTATGAAAAGCTTGTCATTTACGGAAAAACTGTAGTCAACGATAGATTTCCAGGGTTTCCTAGAAACATTTTTCAAGTTTCTTTAATCGAATAGTGACTTGGAAAGCTTTGTCTCATAGAAGAATCATCGCGCCAATCAACCTTTGACCATTGCTGTCAAATAGTTGTTTGTGCTTCCGAGTAGACGGCAACTGGTCGGTGGATTGTATTAGTACTCTAAGCTTTGGGACGAAAACTGAAGAAAAAACGTAAAAATAATGAACGAACTTAAACAGACTTTAGCAACAAACAAAATATTAAAACTTAAACAAACAAACAAAATATTTTCGTCCAGAATAGTGAATACTGACTTCAGTTTTACAGGTATTGTTATCACGCTTTAATGAGATCTGCTGTCTTGTGATTTATCTTACGTGCCTTTTGAGTCTTTACCTGTTACCTGGTCATTAGAAAAGAAAATTCTATATTAATTAAGATTAATCTATGTGATTACGATATCTTGGTTAAGACTTTATAAGTTCATTCTCGTAGATTTTGCATCATAACAATATCATTATTATGTAGTTGCATTATTATGTACTATGTAGTTGCACGAGTCGTTATTAGCCCTACTCCCATCATTTCGATTTTCTAGCTTACGACTGAATTGAACATGCAACATACCGTCCTCAGCGTACTTCCATCGAACATGCTTAGCTTAACTTACCATAATTGAATATATAGACAATTTTATATTGCAGTGAAATATGAAGTTGGACTATGAGCTGTAAACATAATATATGGTTTTACTATAAAATTTATATAGTGATCCGGTGCGGTGAAGTTGTGAAATTAACAGCTTTTGATTATCGAAATCAGCCAACCGCCCAATTTGAATAAAAATTAAAACTCAATAAAAATGCAATTTAGCAATTGGCATGGTTTGCTGATTGTAGTTTAAACTATTTACCTACGCACTCTTCTTTAAGTGCAGTTCGCCAGCTATTCCGTTCAGTCAAAACAGACGTGCTGACCAAAAAACATTCCCGATACGCCCAGGAGGACGGACTGACAACAGCCGCCCTACAGTCTGGAAACTGATCACACCACGCTGAACAAGCTTCAAAACTCTGGAATTCTCGTTGTTTTATCTTGAAGTCATTGCTGAACATGCCCACATCTGCCTCGTAGTCGCTGTATCGACACACTAGAACTGTAGAAAGTTTATTAGTATTGGACAGTTAGGTGATTTGTCCTCAGCTTACTGGATTATTTTTATATATTATGTTTCGGTTTTAAGATCAGTTGATTGATATAGGTAGTTTGATTCGATAAAATGTATGTTTGCGCTATAAAATTAAATTACAATTTACGGACATTTAGTTTTGCAATTAAGGTGAAACTTTCATACCTGTCGCTGAAGTGACTTTCAACGTTGCGAGATAAATTAGGAGAAAAAAATGTCGCCACAACATACTCTAGCTCTCTATAATACGTATTTTTCCGTGTAACAATAATTCTCCGAGGTTACTATTAAGACCGGATTATAATCAATTTTAATGAAACAATTTAGACAGTCGAAGTGAAATTGATCAACCTAGTTACGATTCATAAACAGTAAAGAATTTCTTTAATCATAAAGATAGAAATCTGTTTTTCAACAAAATTAGATAACAAGTATGCAGCAAACTGCATACGTATAAGCAGCACAGCCAGTTTCAATCGAGTGCAATACCCAATTCGAAGCATTATTTCACCAGAGCTAAAATTCAAAATCGTAAGATGATAAATAAAGTAGGTAATATTAACATATGATTAATATGCTCCAGTGCCGACTATAACTTTGCAGTTAGCCTGACAAGTACCTCATAGAAAAGAAGAAACTTAAAGCTCAGGTGTAACTCGAAGATGGCAATGCAGTTCTTTTTTGCATATATTGGATATATTATTTGAGTATTTAAACGATATCCATGGAGTTTGAGACTACCATGTCAGTCTTAATGACTTGAGGGTGTTGACAAAATCCGTGATGGCCGAGAAAAGCCGAACATTAAAATTTAACCGACACGTGAACCTTAACCTGTATACACAAGTGAAGCGCTAACTAAGTAACTAAAGAACTAAGAGACTACAGCTGTATGGCTAAAGTGAAGCGCTAACTAAGTAACTAAAGAACTAAGAGACTACAGCTGTATGGCTAAAGTGAAGCGCTAACTAAGTAACTAAAGAACTAAGAGCTTACAGCTGTATGGTTGAATACTGCTCTTCCCGCCAGGTGCTGTAAAACTAAAAGCGTTTCCGTTACACGAGCACAAAGCTCTAGGTAACAAAGGTATTAATAGTATTAAAGCGCAAAGTTTTACTTTTAACAAAAACTTCATGTTTACCACCCGTGAGCAACTTTGTAAACGAAAATATCAAGAAACTGAAGTTATAAGACGTAAGCCTCATGTCGGTTGGTTAATTGCGATCTTTTTGTAAATTAAACGTTCCTTATTATCCCATTAGAACGATCGCCCTATCCCTAGTAAGCTATGAATCTTACAACAGCTGGTATTGTTTATAAGAAGCTCCGCTGCTAATCACATTCCTAAAGGGTCGCACAAAGTTAAACGCGACAGTTTACAGCTATCTTTTATTTAGAACGGACACCATCTAATTGCTACTGACTTGCCGGAATACCACAAAGCAAGTCTCAGTGACGTAGGATTGGCTGCCAAATAAACTGACAAAAAGAGATTCAACCTTTGTTGACCATTGTTTTCTTGATACACACTTCGGCTCTAGACTTGACCCTTTGCTAATGGTACCTGCCAACCACTGTGACCTCACTGATCATAATGGAGCATTGATATTACACATTTAAAATGTCCAACAAAGAATCAATAGATACAACCCTAGTTATATAGTCCTTAAATTGGATTCGGGAATATAATAAACGCTTTGCTAAACTTGGGTCAAAGTCCAGATTCTGTCGCCAAAAAGCTCTAAGCGAGCTTGCCTAAGCCCGAACAAAACCCCAAGAACGTTGTCAGTACCAGACCTTGCTTGTCTGATCTAGCGGAATGGCCTGCCATGGAGAATAATTTTGATAGATCAGTGATATGGATACAACTAGAACTCATTCTCTTAGCTCAGTCAAGAAATAAAATCCTCTAATATTATCGAAACAGCTGCTGCCCATAGAAAATTCACAATTAAGTTTGCCAATTTCATTGAAATCTTATTGAGAATATGATATAAATGTCGCAATAATTAGTAAAATACTTTCTAAATGTAAAAATAGGGAATTAAAAAGTTGTCGTTAAAAGACGTCATTCAGCAAAACTTGACTTAACATTCAATGAAATAAAAACTATCACAAAAATTGAAGCTGTTGCAAACCTTGACTCTGGCTCTGTAAAAGATACGCATTCAAATAACATGGAACAGCATGTTAAAAGTTAAAAGCACAGTCGTGGTGATATAATCGCGGTGATAATGCATGTGAGACCAGGTCTTGAATCAAGACCTAGAGGCGTTACAGCCCGCAATCACAGGGTGCAATTTAAAGGCGTGATTTTCAGTCAAGACGAGGCAAGTATCTACAGCATCAGGGTGCAAGTGTGGAGTAACAAGTGTAGTTCTAGACAAGTCTCCGTCTCTGCACTTATCGTCACGCGGTTTGTCATGTGATAAAAGTTTTGCGAGCAATGACAAGCTAATAAAGTAATAAGAACAAAATTCTTCCAACAATCGAACACAGTGCACAATTAGAATAAGTTGTTGGTATCATGCCGTAATTCTAGATGCCAAACACGTGACCGCTCAATGATTCAGGTCATGTGACAACTACTCAAACACCACGCAAGTTTTATTCTCGAGAATAGTGCTATGAGGTGCCGTTGCAGAATGCAGAGGGCTGTTGGAGCATTAAAGTGTAAATATACCCTTTTTACTCCCCATATCACGCTTTAGGCCCTCGCTTTTTTGCAGACAGGGTAACACGCTGAAATTGCAATTAGGTAGAAACTAGCTGGAAAACAAAAATAGGAAACGTAAGCTCTGGTTTAGCAAAGAAAAGTTCCAATAATGTTCCGTTCAGCTGCGAGTGAGATGACAAAGAGGGTGAGATTTGCGGAGGTTATCAGTTCACAAACTGCCAGGCGCAGTGTTGCAAGATAATGACAAATGACAATAAACTCGTGGAGTTTAATAGCGTTGTACTTGATTGATGCGACCAGTATTAGGGTGTCCCCGACTTGGGATGAGAGGATGATGAAGGTCCCGTAGAAAGCCAAGGTGTATCTGAGGGGACTGGGGATTCCAAGCTTGGTGTAGCCTGTAAACGTTGAGTTCATCAAGTAGCTTGATTGGGTGGCTCGCTTGATAATGTGCATTTTTATCAATATCTTTACATTAGCTAAGCCAGGTTAAAATAATCGTATCTAAAGCAATGGGAAAGAAATGAACTGTACTGATAAGAATTTTTAGATCTACCGCCTGACAGAAAAAGATTTTATTATCTATTTTTACACTTTTATACAACAGATCCTTAAAACTCAAACTACCACGTTTTAACATATTCCGGTTAATTTTTGTGAATTATGGTTCAATATTGTATGAAGTTAGGCGGATAAAAAATAAAAGTGGACTTTCAGTAGTTGACTAAAATCTACAGCTAGTTATGCCTTATATGAACAATTACGAACTGCTCAATGTCAAATCGTCTTATTGCATCTATAGAGCCAAAAACTTAAAACCTCAAATTGTGTAAAATTTACCTTTAAATCTTACCAATCGATTATGATCGTAAATACCGACTATGCTCGTTATAATACTATCAGATCGGTTGCCTCCACGATCGAATCATCTCTGTCATTACCGAGCTCTGTCTGCTTAACTAGCCTTAACATCCCAGGGTACGAACAAGTTACAAAGACAGGTGTCTTCATCTCTGGAAATCTGGAGATACGAAATCCGGAAATTGGACAGGATGTTGCGACAAAATGGACTATCGCTTCAAACTGGAGTGGGTAAAATCTCCACCAGCCGGATTAACCTGTCCCCCTAAAATCCGGAAGGAGAAGTGCCAGAAGAAGGACGACTGCAGCACGTGTCGCTATGGAGAGTGGGGGAAGTGGAGAAAGTGTTCTGTGAAGTGTGGTGGTGGACACATGTCTAGATTCAGACAAGTCATTACAGGTTCGTGTAGTTATGTGGAGGATAATCCTGAAATCTGATTTATTTAATTTAGGAGAGCTAGGATTTCTGTTATCTGTTGGGACATTTTAATCAGAACAAATAACACATATTCTAATTCATAGAAAACTCATACCATTCTATCATTTACCAATGATTTAAGTTTAATTACAAAACCCTAGCCTGATATAAACAGTGAGAACTTCTCAACTGCACGCTCACAAAATCCCGTTCAGGGGCAAGCATGTGTGACGAGGTAGTGGAGACTCGCGCGTGCAGCTCACAGCCTTGTCAGTGTGTAGTGTCGGAGTGGTCCGAGTGGAGTGACACGTGTTCTACTGAGTGTCAGAATGCACATGCAACTGACACTAGATCTCGCACAAGGTATTGCAACACATATCATGTTAGCCTTTTTTTCCGAGCTCGTTGGAGGTTAAAACCCGTTGACCACAATAGGAATTTAGTTAGTAAGAATCCTTTCCTTGTTGCTGGATCTTATCAGGGGCTAGGAGAAAAGTACTTTTTACCAATTAGTTTTACCATCTCCTTTAATTACTACTCTGAAGTGTTACTCCAGGCACATAGTGGAGAACCCCGGCAATACGACCTGCCCGGATCTATCAGAAACAGAACCATGTGACCTGGCTGAGTGTTGTAAATACACGGAGTGGGGGGACTGGGAGAGTTGTGTAAACTCGTGTGGGGACGTAGAGGGGGCTGTACAGATGAGACATAGACTTCTATCCAGTGTTTGGATAAAGGAGCAATGTAAAGAGAGTCTGCAACACGTTATGTTTGACAAGAATATACAGTCTGAGTGTCCTTTCAGGTGTCCGGTAAGTAACTGTTAGTCTGAGTGTTCTTTCAGGTTTCCGGTTAGTAACTGTTAGTCTGAGTGTTTTTTCAGGTGTCCGGTTAGTAACTGTTAGTCTGAGTGTTTTTCAGGTGTCCGGTAAGTAACTGTTAGTCTCAGTGTTCTTTCAGGTGTCCGGTTAGTAGCTGTTAGTCTGGGTGTTCTTTCAGGTGTCCGGTTAGTAACTGTTAGTCTGAGTGTTCTTTCAGGTGTCTGGTAAGTAACTGTTAGTCTCAGTGTTCTTTCAGGTGTCCGGTTAGTAACCGTACTTATTCTAATTTTCTAACTTCTTTTGATGTTAATATCTTGAAATTTTTATGTTATTTTACCTGTTCAAACTGGTTTGAACACTTTTACCGCTACTGTCTAAACTACAAACTCCATGCAATCTCCTCTTACTGTAAACTTAACCCCCACACAACGCTCTAAACCAGACCGACCCGAAGAAATGCTACGTCTCAGACTGGACAGAGTTCAGCTCGTGTTCCTCCTCCTGTGGTGACACTGATGAGCCCCCCTACATGACTCGACAACGTTCTGTCCTGCTCACCGCTCCCCAGCTGGAGTGTCCCCCGCTCAGCGAGACTAAACCTTGTAATCCTCCTCCTCCGCCTTGTACTGGGACATGTCAGGTTTGTTAAATTTAGAGAATTTATAAACTGTACTGGGACATGTCAGGTTTGTTAAATTTAGAGAATTTATAAACTGTACTGGGACATGTCAGGTTTGTTAAATTTATATAATTTATAAACTGTACTGGGGCGCGTCAGGTTTGTTAACAGACGTTGATTATCCACTAATACCAGACTAAATCCTACAGACGAGGATAAACTGATAAAGATATCTTATTTAGTACTCCTCTAAAGAGTGTTTCAGTGTTGTTGACAAGTACACATGTTTAATGACGCAAAGTATGTGTGTATAGTATACACTCTCTGTGTGTATGGTATGTACACACTACACTTTAAACTGCACTCTGGTGATTGGTTCGTTATTAAAGTAAAACGCCACAGCGGATTACGTTTAACCTTTTTGTAAATCACATCACTATAGCCTAATAGATTACATTGGTCAGTAATTTTTTGAAAAATTGTCTAAAAACAGTGAAAACATTTCATACTAACGAAAGGTTCCCTGAACCCTAACTCATACTGGGTTTCATTTGACCCCCAGTCTATCCTTCTCCAACCCACTGAATCACACTAAATCTGTTGTGTATAATTTTCGAGGTATGGTGCGTTTGTTACCTCTGCGTTTCTAGATCTGGTTAAATATTCAATTGTCAAATTTACTTTTGTCAGTCAGTTCCTCTGTTGGTGCACAATGCACATACTTCTTCGTCCAAGCTGGCAGACTATGTGGTAATTTCTTATCACCAAACAAATATAAAAGTATTGAGATACTGGATTTAAATATGATCAATTTCATTTGAGAATCCCATCTGTTTCTCTGATTTTACTTCTACAATTCTCATTGTAGCGTTTACTAAATTGTAAACCCTATCGAACAATCGTGCCCAATTCTCACAAAGCTGACACCAAAACTATGCTGTCGTTTCCGGGGGACACACAAATGTCAGTGGTCACCGTACCCCCCGCTTGATCACGAAAATCCACGGACGACTTCTCGCTCCTGTCCTCATAATACCGCTCGCCCCGTACCCGCTCCAGATTAACGTCGTTTGCAAACAACCTATCTTGAGAATACTCCCGTACAAACTCAGAAGCGGACCGTATCTGACTCCCCGTAAGTTCCACCATGGCGTTTAGGTTCCGCAACTCGCCTTGCACCGCCGAATTTAACCCCGTGGCCATCTTCCCGCCGTACGATACAAAACCGTGCGTTTCGCGTTTTAACCACTGCTGATACCGCTGCATCCTCCAGAACAGAACGATTGGGTTTGCTGTTGCGTTTATACCGAGACAGAGAACGTTTGTGAAATTTTTGAAATAAAAGTAGATAAAAGGGTGAAGAAAGTCGGGTGGACCGGGCCAGTAACCGTATTTATTAACGACGACAAACCACATAACAGTCTGAACCAACTCCGGGATATTGAGTATTATGAAGACGACAGTAAAGATAATGATGGTGACCGTGGCTTTCTGTTTCATCCTCATAATGTGAGGCATGTTGTTGGCACACACCCCACGTTTCAGATTGATAACACAAACAAGGCAGCTGATCATCACGACTGTCACTGGAGCAGCGTAGGTGACGCACGTTCCGACCACGTCTACTTTTTTGGAGAGGGCCGTTAGATTTGCTGTGTCTCCGAACTCCATGTCGCAGAACGCGTCTCGTCGTTCGTACACCGAGTGGTAAAACCCTGCACCTGGCGGGGGTTCAGACTTCAGGGGTTGTTTTAGTTAGTCCAGTATCTGGATTAGTTAAGTGGGGGTTCAGATGAAATTGTTGGTTTACGGTTTTGAGAGGAGTTTCAGTTGCAATAATATTAACTTTTTACAGCAATTTGCAGATTTAATGCAGATATCAAATTTTATACAATTTATAATTTGCAACCTACGAGAACTCTATCGGCACCTACTTGTTAACACAACTTCGTACAATATTGCTAAGAAGACCCAAACTCCAATACTGACGAGTGCAAACCGCCTCTTTATCATCCGGAGTGGAGTTGTAAGGCTAACAGTCCGTGAAATACTCAGAACCATCACCAGAAACACACTAATCCGGTGATTTATCCTGGACAACAGAGCCCAACACTTGCAGAAGGTGGCATCCTCGAAGAACTGAGCATCTCGCTTGTTGAGGAAGGAAACAGCGACAAATAGGACGAGGGAAGCGGTGAGGAGGTCGTTGACACAACACATGATGTAGAGGATGGTGGGCAGGTCGTATCGTACGTGTGTCATGAAGTACCAGATAAGGACGATGTTGCCTAGGAGACCTATTATGAAACATAGCGCGTGTGCTATTCCAAATACTTTGTCTAAAGCATCTATAGGATACAGGATATCTGAAAAAGAAATATTACTGGCTGACTGTCTGAATGTCGGATAGGCTTACTCACTTACTCACTCACTCATTGTCTCACTAAAACACTAACTGGTTTTTACTTTGTTGACTATCCAGTATCCTATACTTTGTTGACTGTTTCACTTACCCGTTGTTACGTTTGAAAATTCGTTACTGGCTGATCTTAATTCATACATCATAGTTTTCGTCATCCTCGTTGGTACAGCATTTCTTAGATAACGTACGATATCATGAATACATTACAACATTTATTTGTTAAAATGTTAAAATTAATTTTTAGACTGTTAACGTTAAGGTTACAGACTTATAAAAATTAGTTTACAGACTAATAGGAATAAGTTAATGTATAATTATGACATAGAAATAAGTTAATGTATAATTATTATTATATTGACGTTATATGCTGATAACTAATGCAGATATTTTCTTCGTTTGTCTCCAGCATCTAATTGCAGCTTGAATATCGAATATCAATTGGAAAATAAAGACGACAGGAAGAATGCCGTTCAAAATATCGTATCGGGAAGGTTAAAAAATAAGCTCTTGCACCAAAATGAAATATCTGTAACTAAATGTAGTACAAACCAAACTGAACAGCAAATTGTAGTTAATACCACAATTTGAAGGTTTCCACATTAAGTTGCTAGTAGTAAACCGGGGACAAATATGCAGCAATTACAACCGTACAAGAATAACCCCTCGCGAGGGTTACCTCTAGTATTTTCTCATTATAATGCCTCATGGCAATGGTTCTCCAATGTTCTCATCTAGTCATATGTCCTCTGTTCGTACATGTATGCGTCACGCTCTTCCTTCACGTTGCCTACGTCGATGTTTACGCAAATGGGGGTCCTATTTTACCATGCCATCATCATGATATGCTAAAATGGCGCATATTTCGACTCCAATAAACTTTTGGAGTAACAAAGAAAAGACAACTCATTGTGCGTCATAAGCATCTCGTGCAGAGTCGAATATTTGATAGCAATCAGGGGACGACCACGCACCACCATAACCAACCATGATGACTACAGGCATACAAATCATTTAGCTGACAAAGGCACACCCTGTACCTGCACACAACGATATGTATATGTGTGTGTTCCTCTATTTTCGCCTACTCATCACCACGATTGAAAGCTAATATGATCTCTGGTCCATGAAGTTTGCCGCTTTCAGAAAATTGCCCGGTCATCATGAACCGTGCTACTCAAGAAGCCCCCACAAAAATCAGATCCGCCTATCGCAAGAGGATTAAAAATAAAAGCTTTACAAACATAACCGTAGAGCGGTAAGCTGATCGACTCCCAAGAGAAACTTGACTAATCTTGATTACAGAGCAGTATTACTGTCGAGTGAAGGTGCCCTGATGAGTGATCAGCTATAACAGTGAAGGTGTTGACCCTATCATATAATTGGGTTTAATTCTCTAGCATCGTGGTGACTATACTAGGGTCAGGCGAAGGTGTTGTAACTGACGTTCTTCAGAATTAGGATTTGAGATAGATGAAATTATATTTTTTGGTTACATTAGGATTTTAGGTTATTTTAAACGTTTTCGAGAAACACCAACTTGAAAACTAAACTAAAGAAGTGGTCGGAATTTGAATTTAGTCAAATAACACCAAATGAGAAATAGCTTTTAAATTTAAAAAACCGTCCCTACTCAGAACCACAAGCAAAAGATATTCGATACCGAAAAGTACTTTGACGGAGTAGCTGCGGTCTCTACTAAATGAAGTGCAATATGGCACAGTAGGTATGCCATGTACTTTCTAAAGACTGCAACGTCCACCAGGTGACAGAGTGGTCAAAATGGTCCAACTGTGACGAGGAATGCGGGCCAGGGACCCAGACGCGGACTCGGGAGGTGGTAAAAACCAGCGCTGATGAAAGGGCGTGTCCTAAGTTGGAGGAACGTAGAGAGTGTGATTCAGGTGTTTAGCATTGTCTTTTTGATGTTATTTAAATAAGTGAGTAAGCGGAATGAGCGATAGAGTCTTATAGCCGAGTTGTTAACTAAATGAACTGTGATATTATCCCACTGTTTAAGGTTGAGGTTGCTTGACTTTTATTGATTATACGGGATGTCTTTAACCGGTGTCCCATTTCTTTAATAGCTATAGTTTGCATTAATCTCCAACATTAAAGTTAATGGAATTTATTCACCCTTCAGCTGTCCTTGAGAACGTAGCAAAGACAAATAGAGAATTCGCGTACAAAGTGAAGCTTGGAGCCCTTACCAAGGGCAGTAAGATCGTAGCGGAGGGTTACTTCTCGGGATTAAACGCGGGGGTTTCCTGGATAAATTTGGAAACAGATGATCGAGATACCGTCTTTAGACTTGCACTCAGGTCTTCTGTCACTTACAATTGCTGGGAACTTCAGGGCAAATTGTTAAATACTCAACACTGTTTTGTTCTGTTGTATTTAAATTTAGTACTAAAAGTAGTAAAATCTCCTTCCTCGGGCCCTCTAGAAACCTTTGAAATCGTTAAAAAGGCCTAAATATCGGATCTCGCAATCTTTGTTGTTTAAGTCTGCACTCTGCATGTCCCAACAGAGTTATCACCTCCTAGATATGACGGCAGAGTAGAAAACATGGAGATTGTGGCACAAAAAAAGATTGTTATCAGTACGATTTACGATAAGGCCTGGAAGGTTTGATTTAATCGACTATATTTTAAATTCAATTCACTTTTCATTAAGAAAACTTCAAATATATACAGAACTATGAATATTGCAAATGTGATTGTTTGTTTTACGCGAGCAGCTATATGTCTGAAATGGATGACAGTGCTATTATAACCGATCTATGAAATGAATTCTTAATCACATGAGACAAACAAATCAAGGTGTCACTTGACCTCATTTCTCCAGTTCATTCCGCCGTACGTTGACATGCCAGATTTCGCTCCTGGCAACATGACATTTACGATCTCTGTACAAGATACATTTGAGGTGGATGTAACGTGTGGTGTGAATAAGGTCTTAAACATCAAGTCTAATGTGGGAACCGCGAACTCTACCCGCATCTCGAGGATCGCACTGAGAAGGACGTATCCACAGACTTTGTTATGGAATAGAGATCTGAAACTTATCGGTAAATTTTTGTATCCGTTGGTAAATTTTTTATGTGACATTAAAAATAAGCAATCGTTGTCGTCATGTTCTACAAAGTCATTCTGTCAAAGTTAAAGTGTTTTCATTGAAAATTTAGTTTATAAAACCTGCAATTAGGTGACATGATAATCAGTTACAACATTTTATTCAGTTCACATGGACACATGATATCCAATAAACATTTAAATATTAAGTTACCATATTATGACTCAAATATTTAACAAATCTGTTGCTCAGTGAAGCTTTGTGCGCGCTACTACCCACATAATCACGTGTACCCTCCAGAGCAGCAGTGTGTTGCGGTGGACTGCGCGGTATCCGAGTGGGGAGAGTGGACGGTCGTTCAAAACAGACGAGCTCGCCGACGTCACGTGATTGTGAAGCCCAACACACTGGGAGAGCAATGTCCGCCGCTTATTGAGGTAGGAAATTCTTGTTCTTTTTTCAAAGATTCTCGTCCAGTTTTCAGGTTAGCCTTTTTCTTGATCTGAACCTCATAATTTTGAATATTGTACCACAGCACTACGGACATTATTGGACCCTAAAAACAATGGAATCCTTTACAGACTGGTATAGGCCGTCAAAATGGCCGAAAAACCAGGATTTTGGCGGTCGAATATTTCAAGATTTAAACTTCTTACTTTACGAGGAGCGTTGTTCGTGGGGGATCGGGAGGTGTCGCAAATTTGTTTTGACACGATAGTGATTGAGTGATGAGCAGTTAAAAATGTGACACCACCCCACGACTCACGAGCAACGATCTTAATATTTTTCCAAAACATCGATTTCTGATGTCCTATTTATGAGGTCCGAACTTCGAACTTCGAAATTTCAATGATTAAACTACTAAACCTTTTCAGAGTGAGGAATGTACCTATAGCACATGTCCTGCTGAAGATTGTCAAGTTAGTCACTGGTCGGACTGGTCAGAATGTCAAGTTTCCTGTTTGAGTGAAGGAATGGATGAGAAGAGGGTCTACCAAACTAGAACACGGAGCATTACTGTCCAGCCTGATAAAGGTGAGCAAAGTTGTTGTCAAACGTATTGCTGATTCAAACATTTAAACCGTCAAATAGCTATAGGATTATCTAAGTAAAGAAATTATTTCCCATTTAAAAACCGTTGTTAAATACCTGAAGTTTAATTTATATAATCTTGCAATCAGAAGGTGAGAAGTGTCCCAGTTTAATGGAACAACGACCGTGTGATCCAAAACCTCCAGCTTGCAAGATTGATTGTCAGGTAACAGAGTTTAATCATTCAAACTTGCCAAATTGTGTACAGTGCAAGCTCCTTTTCTAAATTTCAACAAATTTGTTAGTGTGAAAATCCACGACAAGCCTCAATTGTTTTTTAGGTCGGAGAGTGGGGCGAATGGGAATTTTTAACCACAGAGAAAGGATCAGCAATTCAACAAAGGAGTAGAAAGATCACAGTTGAGCCTGAAAATGGCGGGAAAATGTGTCCAGCATTGACAGAGGTATATAAAGCAGCTCATTTATACGACCATACGCGTACTGTTTACTGCACGTTTATTTATTTGTTTTCAGCAATTATTTGTTCAACTTTATTCTCGTTTCAGAGTGAGGAATGTACCTATAGCACATGTCCTGCTGAAGATTGTCAAGTCAGTCACTGGTCGAGCTGGTCCGAATGTCAAGTTTCCTGTTTGAGTGAAGGAATAGATGAGAAGAAGGTTTACCAAACTAGAACACGGAGCATTACTGTCCAGCCTGATAAAGGTGAGCAAAGTTTTTGTTAAACGTGTTGCTGATTCAAACATTCAGACTGTCAAATAGCTATAGGATTATCTAAGTAAAGAAATTATTTCCCATTTAAAAACCGTTGTTGAATACCTGAAGTTTAATTTATATAATCTTGCAATCAGAAGGTGAGAAGTGTCCCAGTTTAATGGAACAACGACCGTGTGATCCAAAACCGCCAGCCTGTAATATTGATTGTCAGGTAACAGAGTTTAATCATTCAAACTTGCCAAATTGTGTACAGTGCAAGCTCCTTTTTCTAAATTTAAACAAATTTGTTAGTGTGAAAATCCACGACAATCCTCAATTGTTTTTTAGGTCGGAGAGTGGGGCGATTGGGAATTTTTAACCACAGAGAAAGGATCAGCAATTCGACAAAGAAGTAGAAATATCACAGTTGAGCCTGAAAATGGCGGGAAAAGGTGTCCAGCATTGACAGAGGTATATAAAGCAGCTCATTCATACGACCATACGCTTACCGTTAAATGAACGTAACTTATTCTATTTTTTATTTCTTCAGTAATTATTTGATTTTGTTTAACTTTATTCTCGTTTCAGAGTGAGGAATGCACCTATAGCACATGTCCTGCAGAAGATTGTCAAGTCAGTCACTGGTCGAGCTGGTCAGATTGTAAAGTTTCCTGTTTGACTGAAGAGATGGATGAGAAGAAGGTTTACCAAACTAGACTACGGAGAATTACTGTACAGCCTGATAAAAGTAAGTAAAGTCAATACTTTAGTGTAGCTAGAGCATAACTGAAGTCGACCCTTATCCTAGTTGTCAAATAGCCTCGCGATCATGCAGGTGAAAATGCTCTTACACTTTCAGAAACCGTCATTGAAGTTAAATTAAATCTGAAGTTTAAGTTAAACAATGGCTTTTATAATCAGGAGGTCAGAAGTGTCCCAGTTTAATGGAACAACGACCCTGTGATCCAAAACCGCAAGCCTGTAATATTGATTGTAAGGTAACCATTTTTATCACTTTGCCAAGTTGTTTACAATCTGATCTTTTTTCTTTAGTTCTAGATAAAATTTTGAGAGTGACCCACTAGCTTGTCGGTTTTTGTAGACAGATTTTTTGCGAAATTGAAGGCATGCAAATTGCAACATAAAGCTCAAATTTTCATAAATAACGTAGTCTATAATTTATATTTTTAGGTTGGAGATTGGGGCGATTGGGAGTTTGCAACCATAGAGAAAGGGGCCGTCATTCAAGAAAGGAGTAGAGAGATCACTGTTGAGTCTAAAAATGGAGGGAAAAAGTGTCCTTCTTTGATCGAGGTAATTATTTTTCGTACGGATATTTTATGATTATGATGTGAAGGATGTATATAGTGTGAAATGTACATCTGTTTTATGCCAGTATATAACTACGTTCTTTTTTCCAATAATTTAGTTTCAAGACTGTTCTGAAGTTCGGTGTAAACTGGATTGCAAACTATCTGAATGGACGGAGTATGGTGAATGTTCTGGGACCTGCATTTCCGGGGACATAATTCCGGTCAGAAAGAGACATATGACGGTTTTAGTTGAGCCAAAAAATGGTAAGGAATGATGATCCATTTAAAATTCAACAATATCGCCATTCATTATGCAAATAAGTCGCAATTTCGAAAATTTTATTTCAATTTCAAAGTTGTCGATGAATTAGCAATATCAATTATAAGGTAACTGTACGATTTATTGGATAAGTGAACAATTCGTATAGATGAGTGTAGTATATGCTTTATGTTGCCTCCATTTTAGGTGGTAAAAACTGTGGAACACTACCCGAGGAAACACAAAAATGCGAACAATTACCTAAATGTGAGGAAAAATGTCCGAACGCTGAATGGACAGAATGGTCGGCATGTGACAAGGAATGTGGTTTTGGGGAGAAAACTCGAACACGAATGAAAAAGAAGAATTCAGGAGAATGTGTTGAAAGAAAAGATACCAAGAAGTGCTATCTGGAACGTTGCAAGAAAGAAAAGGACGATTGCGAGATAGGACTTTGGGCCGACTGGTCCTCCTGTACCCCAGAATGTGGTAGTTCGAGAAAAAGGAGCCGGAAAAGAAATGTGACAATGAACAGGAGAGACGCTATTTGCCCACCTGACACGCAAACTTTACCCTGCCAGAAAATCGAGTGTGACAAAAAGGCATGTCCAGTCTCAGAATGGAGCGAATGGAAACCCTGTGACTGCGAAACGAAGAAGAGTGCAAGTGAGAGAGTGATCGAGAAGCAAGGGACGTGTAAGAAGATAATTCGTCGGAGGAATTGCGAGGTGAGTTGTTGGCTTTATTTAGTTACTTTTGCCAGAAATTTTTACTTGTATGGCCATGGTACTTACAATTCTTGATTGTTAAACTTCCATCTTTATGTTTCTAAACCTTAATGCCTAAAATCTGACGATTTCAGGATGAAGAATGTCAAAAAAGAAGGTGAACCTCAATGTCTCATCATAAGGGAGAAAGAAGCATTTGCTTCAAGTAAGACAGAAAAGTCATTCTATCAAATAGTTGATGGATGTCAGATAACTGCAGTTAACTACCAACAGATAGTGGATTTGAGAACGTTGAAGAACAGACGTATCAGTAACGCGCGAAAAAAATAAATGTGAACAAACAAGCCTGTTTTATATTTACTGCGACAGAATTGCGCGTCTTGACTCTTGCCGTACCGTATTTTATGATGTATGACTCGTTGGGAAAGTTCGTGTTTAATTGGAACCTTACTTTTTAAATTTGTCCATTACCAATGGACAATTTTCTTTTCTTGTTGTGACTATAGATATTTGGTAATTAATTGATAAATAAAAATAACGCAATAAATCTAATTGAGCAGCAATTTCGTAACTTTTCTCTACTATTTGTAAGTCTAGCATTTAGACTGTGTCCGATCATAAATATATTCATGATAATAATTGGCTCGTATATTATCGAGTGAAGTAGCGATCACTCAAAGAATTGATTTTGGAATAATGTATGGGCCGTATGTTTGTCTAAATAGGTTTGTATCTAGGGACGTATTCATCTCAACCGTTCAATCCCTTCGAGAGTTTGACTGCTTTACAAAACAATATCTTTTTATCTTATAATAAAAAACTCAAAATCAAGAAAATACGTTAAAAATAACTAAATCTATTAAATGGAGTCGTTAAACTTAACTTTTCAAGACCCTTGATGAAACTGGCTTAGCATTATCAATCTGTGCAGGGTAACGCTGAGCCGCGCGCTTGAAGTTTTGAAGTTGATCAATAATTTCTGGCAGAAGAATAACTTTGCAGTCTCTAGCGCCTCTTCCACAAGGGATCCTATGAGAAATTTGCTTTTGACCATGTCAATCCATGAATCAGCATTGAAATCATGTAAACTTATATATAATTAAGGCCCTAAAGAGAACTTGACCTATTTGTCCAGGTTGCTAGGTTTCCTGTTGAACTCTCGGCCTGTCTTCTCTGAACCATAGCTCGCCTATACTCTTGGCGGTAAGATTACTGTACCTCATGCTGGGTGGTTTGTGGAAGAGGCGTAACTGTAGACCGTTGTGTAACTCTATTCTCCTCAACTCACAATTTGCTTTGTATTGATCAAAATTATGTGCAGTTAAATCGCCGACTTCAGTTCAGTATTAGTTCGTAACATGACTATCGCAAGAGACACAACTATGGGAGAGGCCCCTTCCTACGGTATTGCCACCGGCAACCGATTTGCTATGGTAGATATCGGCGACGATATCGAAGATCCTGCGGAGTTCTATAACCTTATAGAACAGTCAAACGCCGCCAAGAAGGACGAAAAGAAGAAGAAGAAGGAAAAGAAGCCTGAAAAGAAGAAGGAAGAGGAAAAGAAACCTGAAAAGAAAGGTCAGCATCACTTCTTCGCTTCGTTCTTGGATCGACACGTTCTACTTATTCGGCTCATTGTGCCCTAACCATCTTTACTTGTAAATGTAACGGTTCTCCAATTGTTCGTGCAGCTTGCCTTTACACACTAGAAAGCTGAATTATGTAGTTTATAGTCTTTTCTATCCTTGATAGCCACGCAGCTCTGCCTTAGCACGAGAGTTAAGGCCTTTGATATTTTCAAATTTTTGTCTATAAATTAACTTTGAACGCAGAGGAAGATTCTGGAAAAGAGAACACCCGAGGTAGAGGAAGAGGTCGTGGCCGGGGCGGTAACCGTGGTCGTGGTGACCGTGATGGAAACGACAACCGCAGAAGATACAACCGTGACAACGATGATAGCAGACCCCCAAGAATGCAGGTGTGAACTTCTCTCTTGATTCAAGCAGCACCTATTATTGGTGTTCACCGGATCCGATTAATTGCCGAAGCGTTCTCTCTACATGAAGGACTGCTTATTTTCTTCCACCTTTTACTGATCGTAACCCCACACCATTTCAGGACGACGGAGGTGACGGAAAGCCAGAAGACGGTGAAGATCGCAGACAACGTAGCGGATACCGAGGACGCGGCAACAGCCGTGGTCGTGGTCGTGGAGGTTACCGCGGAAACGGCCGACAGTATGACAGACACTCCGGTGATGGTCGTGGGTAAGTTGAACTTTGTTAAGTGTGGTTCTGTGATAAAGTGGAGTGAGGTTTATGGGAAGTAAATTCGGCTCACACCGCATAAGGCAATTTTATCTGCACCCCACGAATTAACTAGGAGAAGCTGTTGGGGCTGGCAAACTGTCAAAATTCATTTGGCAAACATAGGACTCTACTTTCCTTTAGTCTGGAATGATCTGCTTAGTTGATTAAAGCGGTTATCTAACTCTCATATTTCAAATGGTCTACCGCTCTTCAAATTTCTACAGAAAGTTGTGCTCACTGCCAATTTTTTGTAATATCGATAGTCTTTAATCCACCCTAACCCTTAAAATATTGCGTTATCCAATAGTGATGAGCTCATTTCATTTGTTTATCACAAGTGCATCTATCCTATGATCTGATACGTTTAATCCTTGAAATTTGACTGATGTGCAAGTGCAGTGTGAGAAAAATGTTTGTTATTTTTGTTGACTTCTCGGACTTCGAGCTCAAGTAACATACAGAACAACTTCAAAAATCAAAATGGTGTTTTCGGCACAGTTATGATCGTTTATTCAAGTACTCCTGAGGAATTGACATAAGTTTACAATTATCGGTTAATCATAAACACAAACAGTCGCTCGAAAAAGTAAGGTATGCCCTAGTTATCATTCCAAATACTCCTCTATTACACTGAAGAGCCACAATGAGTTTATCTTCTTGGTATGAACTTATCATACATTTTTACTCAACATGCACAATTCGTTCACTTTAAAGATTGTGTTAATTCATTAAAATTCATACTAGTACGATCACAAGTAACTTTTTTCATTGAGAGTTGACAGCGCCAGCAATTTAATTCCCTGATTTAGAACTTTAGGTAAGAAATAAATCATATCATGTATTTAACCAGGACCGATTCGAAAACCGCTCAATCGAGTTCCTTATTCCTGGTAGAATTAAGTCATTCTCTTTGTGATGTCATTTATCGTGATTATCTTGGTATCTTGAACATCCTTATTAGAATTTTAGCTGACGAATCACTCAATACGCCAAAGCTTTACGAATTGTCATTCATGTTAACCTTGACTGAACATATCAATTTATAGAATGTGCAAAGAATAAGAGATAGTGCATTTAATTATGTGTATCATGTTACGTTAATTATCAAATGGTGTTGATTGGTCTGATAAGAATTAACATGGATACATACAATTATACATACTACATACAATATAGAATGCTGCATTATAAAATTGTTGAATTATTGATTGACACATCCGATTAAACGCAAATTTGAAATTTTATCAGTGACTCGATATTACGGATAATTTTGTAGCTCTAATATTAAAGTTTGCATGAAAACTGTTCTTAACAAACCTTAACTGATTCTGAAAATAAGTCAACAAAACCTTCTTAATTGATAAATTGCCACACACGCGTGTCCAATGAAGGGATGAAACAACCGAACGTAACTCTTAGGGCCAATAGTTCACAGTAACTAACCAGTTGTCCAGTAAAATTTGAGCATTAAAAATAACAGTTAAACTGTACACACAGATGTAGGCCGTAGGGACCGTCCTTCGTGTACGTGAATTTTGTGCACGTTACAAATACGTTCCATGTGCACGTAATAAAACGTCTTATGTGCACGTCCGCTTTACAAAAGCGTTTGCACGTCAGAATAAAGTAAATGTACGCGTGTAAGATATGTCCTCCCCATTTTCTAATCTGATTATCTTGTTAAGAAGGAAGTTCACAGCGAAAACTGGAAATTTTGCAAAAACTGTGCTGGAAGTACAATGTATAACTGGTTGTTAGTATGTATAATTTGTACATACTATAACGTATCGTGTATTAGAAAAGGCCATGCTAACAAAACCATATTTTTATGATCTTTAAATTTAAATAGTTGGGATTATGTTAATGAAGAGTTGAAGCGTGTAATAAATGCCAGCATTTATTTATTTGTTTATTGACTATACTTGTGATAACTGATTCCAAATATCATTTCCCTTTCATGTTGAGTTCATTCGTTATATAGTTTAAAATAGATTTAGAGCATGCTCTTCTGCCCCAGTCAAGCTTTGCCTGTTCTCGGAGCTACTTTTATTTCGACTATGGCCAAAAAAAATTTGACCATGACCACCGCTTATGTTAATTGTTAGATGAAAGTATTCACATGTATGTAGAGTGTGTAACATGTACACATTCCATGTGTGTAATTTGTCAAATCTTGAGTTCTAAGTTAGATAGTAGTAAGAACTGTCCGACTAAATAGCACGTTTTACAATTGTTAATTCTGGGTTGTCTCGATAAGATTTATCGACGAGTATTTTTGTTCAATGTGGACGCATATTCAGTATAAGCCAATGTTTTACGACCATGGATGTGGCTTGTATAATTTAATGACTAGTCCACGCCAAATGACAATTTTCATAGGTTTAGTCATTCGCTATTGTGTGTAATCGGTAATTAAGTTAATAAGTACGCCGTTTTTCGTGCAAAGCTAGGACAACCACATTCTTATACACAATCCTGGGAAATTCCGGGGTTGAATTCTGTACGTATATTAAACTGGAGACTATCCTACACACCTACTTGGTTTCAGTCCTATAACTAGAGCAAGTAATCGCCCAAATATCTCCAACAATTGCACATTAAACGTTCCCATACCCTCTATCACAGGTTAAGTTTATAAATATACAAGCGGTTAAGCTTCCCAACCGTAGTTACAGTTCTTTGCTTTTCACACTGATGTAAACAAGGCATGAGCTATATCACTGTTTAAATTTTCCAGTACTTTCACACAAATAACAACCGTTTCTCTCAGAAACAAACCCTCTGACAAGCGAGACGGTGGTGGATCTCACAACTGGGGCACCCCTGCTGACGAAACCACAGCTTCTGACTGGACATCTGGCGGTGGAGCTGCCGGCGGAGACGGTTGGGCGGCAAAGGAGACAACTGACGTTGGCGGATGGGGAGCAGTCGAGTCTCAGTAAGTTCAGCATCATTATTTGGTTATTAAAGGGATCAAAGTGGACACCCTTAGATAATTGCTAGATTCACAAACTGATTTTATGTGAGATCGAAATTATTGTTTAAGTCTTGCTAGCAGTCTATGATTTACAACTTACAAGGCAGTCCAACCGGGGACTTCTTCCCTCCCAATTCTCTAAATATTTCTGCCCTGCAATGAAAATGCTCTAGTTGCATAATAATTGGTAATGATAAATGTGGCTTTAATTTAAAAATTTCATATCATAAACTTCATGTCTATTTAACCTGAATTTGTCTATCTTAGAAATGCAGTCGTATTAAATTGACAAAGTAGTTGGCAAAGTTTCACAATAATCCTTCTTTGCATTATATCCGAACGCGAATACCATCTCTATATTGATCTGCTTACTACGACAGGAAAAATTCTACTGATATCTGCGTTAACCTTAGTCTTTAAGTGCCCACTATCGAGTTAATGTACACCTGTTACCACTCACAGACTCTACATTTGTGTATAAGTATGCTACTGTTACATAATACATACCTGTATACATGTGCCTCTCACATGGCGCTGTGTATTTCTTGTGAAAAGTAGTTTTCTAAATAATATTCGGTAATATTGCAGTATTTTTGTAAGTTTATTTTAATGTGACATATGATATAGATAACAGTTCGTATGGTATGTCTGATTTTCTTGATGCGAAGTAGCGAAATGAAATAACTTGGTATCATGAACAACCAGCCATGTGATTATATAGTAGGTATTGAACTTTAAAGTGCGAATAGTGAGTACACACATCGTATGTATACAGCTAAAAACATGCCGGAATGTGTACTATGTCAATCTGGTTTAAGAAAAGGACCCTTCAAAGACAAGATGTCCGGGTCGCTGTTGATGTCAGCACACTGTACCTTTAATGTTAAAACCTGTAATCACTTCATATACCTTTAGAAGGGACTAACAACCACTTCATATACTAACAAACTCTAGTTTTATCTAGCCTGCTCCGTTATCAGTCCTTGATAATGCATAGTTCGTAAGATTCTTGTCTATTGCACATGCAGCGGCATAAAATTCCTCTTTGTCTTGGTGGTACAAACTAGAAAGTGAATGTTTTCATTCATGTATATGTTTTTCACTCGAAAATGTTTCACTTCATTCTTACATTAATGATTCTGTTCTATTCCTACCTAGTTGCTCTGTCTCACGATACACATGTCAGTAAGGTTACCAAAATCGCTAAAATTCCTGGGAATTCTTTATCATCTCAATTTTGTTCTACCAAGTTCAAACCTGCCTTCTCTTGTGTCAGAATTGCTGTTTATTCAAAACAAAAGCGTGAATGCTTCGCCAAGTTCCCCAAACAATTCTCCAAAACGTAATGTATATTTACACGAACATAACTCGAGCATTTAGAAGTTGGATGTTCATAAAAAACTAATAGTGAGAATGTCGAACATACACTATAAAGTGCCACTGCAAAATTTGTAAACGTGTGGTTGTACAAATGTATGTAATCCGAAAATCAATTTTTTATATTTTTTCACGAATTTTCAATAAAATTAGTACTAAGTAGGATCTTGATCAGCTGCTCTAAGTAGGACAAAACTTCTAGAATCTAGCTACGGACCTGAAATTTACAAACGGCACAAACTTAGGGCCAATTGACGAGTTCGTCACGGTGATTGGACAAGATTCGCCCAAACTTTCGTCAACAGGCCCTTATGATTTTCGTGATCTTCGATTTTTAGCCATTTTAATTGATATTTTTGATGAGATAAATTTCTATCGCGGTATCTTGCCAACAGACAAACATGCAATTCTTAAACACAATATTGGATTGCTCTGTCAGCGGGCCATCAATTATGTGCATTATCAGAGTCACCTCTCCTTTATCCATGAGTGAGATGTGCTATTTAATGCTAAAGTAATTTCCTCGCAGTAGTTTACGCCCAGGAAACCAAATTATGCTTGTCCTGGCACCCTCTACTGCTACACATTTAGCCCTGTTCTTGTGGATTTTCACTTTTATTACAGCTCCGAACTCAAACAGATATTATTCAGGGCCACTGCTGAACCAAGCGGTTTCGACAACGTTCAACCAAGTGGATTTGACAACGTACAGCCCAGCGGATTCGATAATGTTCAATCTAGTGGATTTGATAACGTACAGTCTAGTGGATTTGATAATGTTGAAGGAGCTGGAGATGGAGCTGGTGAAAAGTTAGTTGTATTCTTTTTACACACAATCTGTAGGACCACCGAGTACGGTCTCACATTTCACACAGATGAACTGATCTCATGTGCTTTTATAGTTATAGGGCCCTGGCGCGAACGTTGATCCTCCAAACCAACCATCCCCATACGCGCACAATTTATGAAAAAAAGTGAGCCGCGCGGCATGACTTTCCCAAGGGTTTGGTTTGTCGATGAGCTACCGGTCTTTGTTGTTCGTTTTAAATAATAAATGCTTGGCAAAGATAACATCTCTGGGCTCTGGCGTTAGGAGATGAACAGCTTTCTGCAAAAATTCTATAGTATGACATTTAGATACGCTGTTTGATTAAAATGTTTAAGTCTATTCGAATAGTACGGTCAGGAACCAAAAGTAGTTGTCGGTTTTATGGTTGATTACCAGCAGTGCATAAAAAAGTGCTCATGAAGACCATCTAAACGTGGTTTTCACGTTCGAAACCATTCAATTTCGCAACATTCAAAGGACTGTGCTTAACTGTGTCAGCCCTGACACACTATAACTACCTGAGTTAGACCTTTGTTCTCTAATAAAACCTTCTCCTCTGTGATTGTAACAACCATTAAACTTCAGCGCTGAAGCCGGCCCGCCCAAAGAAGAAGAGCCCAATCAAATGACCTATGAAGAGTACTTGGAGAAATGCAACGCTGAAAAGAAAGCAACCACCTTCAATGTCCGAAAGGTAATAGTCAGATCTATTCTTGACCCATGAAGCCTCAGTGCATCATTTTTGTGACACCTTGCTCCTAAAAATTGTAAACATACTCAGGACTCTCTTTTCAACACAGTTCATTACAGGCCGGCGAAAACGAAGATGAATCCCAGTGGAAGAACTTTGCTCCTCTGAAGAAAGACGCCCAAGCTGCATACATGGGTGGAATGGTGAGATAGTTTTTGGTTCAGTCAATAGAGATTTACAATTGTCACAAGTGTAAGGTCTTACCAAAATTACTGACTTTTATTGTACTAAATAATCGTTAATCTCAGGACGAGTACGAGAAAATCATTGTTCGCGGAGGAAGAAAGAAGAACTTGGTCGATCTCGATGTCAAGTTCTCCAACCCCTCTCGCCGTGGTGGTCGAGGAAGAGGTTAGAGCATTGTCGATTATGTTATAGATATTAACGTCCCCACGTGGAAACAAGACCGCCGGGGCAAGTCTGATAACACGCTCTTGAACTTAGTAAAACTGTCAGTTCAGTTACTCAGATGTTTTAGACGGCACAGTTCAAACTTAAAATACGCCGTGTTCTCCTAAATTTTTAACTATTTTTCCCGTGACATCCGGACGTTAGTCAAATGGACAAAAGATCGTGGTCACCTTCCTCTCCTTTTCAAATTATTAAGCAATAAGCATGTATTAATCCTACATCTCCCCCAGATGACCGTGGTAGCCGTCGTGGTGGTGATCGTCGTGACGACCGCCGTGACAACCGTGCCCCGGCTGCTCCCAAAGCTCCCAACCTGGAGAGCTTCTCAGAAGCGGAATTCCCGTCTCTCTCGTAACGCTCCTGGTCTCTCTTGTCGGTTGTGTCTCTTGTTGATGAACACTGAACACCAACACCTCTCGGAACACCGTCCTCAGACTCGGTGATCCTGAACTCTGATGATATATCTCCCCCAGTACCCAGTGCTTTCACGTCACCTCGCACGCCCGGTGCTGTCACCCCGCACCCACGCCCACCACTCCCCCTCTCTTGCTAATTTTTAGTAATTTATTTGTTTCTCCGAGTCTGAGACGCGCTTTCGTTAGACTTCTCGTTTATTTTTATTTATAGAATGTGGAATATTTCATATTTGTTTTACACAAATTCTGATTTTTGTTTTTGTGATATTGTCTAAACCATCATAGATGAAAACTACGGATTTTAATTGGCTCCCTCTACATTAAATGGGGTTAGAGCTCGCAATATCACCGATCAATCTGACGTTAACATTATTCGACTTTTTCCGCCGGAAATCATTTTTCCTGAGGACTCGAAATTTCACCAGGTTGATAAGTGATAACCTACTGCATACTGTCGCGGTCATCATTGTCAGACGTTGACTGACCAGCGGCAGTGAAGCTGCCACCCCGTAGGGGAGGCCATATTTTCAATTGAAAATGGGCCTTAAGTCTCAACGGGCGATGCGCGTCTAGAATTTCTTCGCCAGGCCAAAAATGCGTGACAGCGCGTTATGGCCGCGACAGTAGGTTATCAACCTACAAGTACAACTAAAGTCCAGGTCATCAATCATTTCTTGTCGCGGTGACACCCGACTCACGCAGCTATAAAGCTGAACGGTAGACGGATATCATCTCGTCGCAGAGTCTAAACGCCTTAGCTGCGTGAGTCTGGTATCACCGCGACAAGCATCGCCCGTTAATGCTGCCGCGAAGTGCGCGGTGTTGTGGCCGTGACAAGACGTCTTGGCCGACATCGCCCGTTAAAGCGAGCGGCGCGTTGCATTGTCGTCTGAGCTTTTGCGTCGCGCGTCCGTCTTGCTACACGTTGCATAGCCCTGCTGCCGCGAAGCGGCAGCCTCCGGCGCGCGCGGCGGCGTGGCCACGTGAGACAACGTCCGTCCTAATTTCGCACAGTGATATACGTGTTTAGATTTAGAATTAGAAAGTCGCGGTGATACCCGACTCTCTGCTCTATGCTCTAGCTCTCGCAGCTCAAAGCTTCCGTTAGAACGGTTGCGGCCCATTTTCAAATCATTGCTTCGCGGCAGCAGGTCAGGCAACGTCTGACAATACACAATAGAACAGTAGATGGATATAAATATAATCTCGGAAACTGCCGCTTCGCGGTAGTGCAGCTGGGCTAGGAAACGTTTAGCAACATTCGCAATTCGAAGCGATAATGGAGAATAAATGATAAAATGTGTCAAAAGGATCATGCGCGCAACAAAGCTAAAGTCGCAAAAGTAAAATCTTCTTGGGCCCTGAAGGATTTGTTAAACGTTGTCTGACCTGCTGCCGCGAAGCGGCAGCCCCCCGCAACGCAAGGCAATGAAGGATTGCATTATTTGTTCATATACAGCAGCGCGCACTCTCTGGACATTTTATTCTCGATTGACGAGATCAGATTATACCCGTCTTTCGATCAGCTTTAAGCCGCGAGAGTCGGATATCACCGCGACAAAGACTAAGAGAGGTTGCTTGGGAAACGTAGAGAGAGCCGCGCAACCAGCAACGCCCGGTAAAACTAAAAGAGAGGAAGAGAGAAGGAGAGAGAGAGAGAGAGAGAGAGAGAGAGAGAGAGAGAGAGAGAGAGAGAGAGAGAGAGAGAGAGAGAGAGAGAGAGAGAGAGAGAGAGAGAGAGAGAGAGAGAGAGAGAGAGAGAGAGGAGAGAGAGAGAGAGAGA
>JH153172.1:75949-88938 GCA_000226015.1 Mnemiopsis leidyi
AGAGAGAGAGAGCGAGAGAGAGAGAGAGAGAGCGAGAGAGAGAGATCGAGAGCGAGAGATGCGTTACCTGTGGACCTCAGTCTTTGTTGCTTTGCGCTACCTCCGACTGAGGGTCGGTGTCACACAACTATAACATTAACACGCGCATCCTCCCGACTCCGACGTTTGCATTTTAATATTCTATTTCTCTATTCGGCTTCGCTTTGAGCGTCGGTCAAACCGCAGATACCTAACGTTTTTCAGTAACCACTGATGCTACCAGTAAGTGAAAATCTAAGTCTAACACTCAGTCTTAGTCTATCATCATTCACCTTGGTGTTATTCAAATATAGTTGATGATGATATAGAACCGGAGAGAGGCAGAAATGACGTCACTTTGACTTAATCTAAACTGCAAAGTTATGTAGATTGTTGAAAATGAAGTAAAATTGAGAAAAATCTTTTATTCAATATTTGAACGTGAATTGATTAACAACAGTGAACAAAACAAACAAATGAAATTCAAAATTAAACAAACACAACCCAAAAAGTCAAAGCTTAAACAATCTGTTAAATACAAAATGAAATTAAAAGAGGTAGTAGGAAAAATTAATCTAATTGTTACCAAATATACCTTTAAGAGTTTTCTGAATGTTTCTATGCATGGTTCCATAAATGATAACATTTATACAAGCGTTAAAGTAAACAAAGCAAACACTAACAAATACGAATATCTGGGTACTGTACGGGACTTCATGATCATTTCCGATGTGGCTGTAGATGATCAAGACTACCTGAAATTGAGGGTAACGTGAGCTGTTAACTTGTTTATAGGTACACAGAAATAAACAAAGAGGAGTACTAAGAAATAAACACAGAAATAAACACAGAAATAAACACAGAAATAAAAAGTAACAACACTTATTACAAACTGGTATTGTACCTGACTCGAAATGTAAGGAATAAAGCAACAGAAAAAGGATAGGTATACTATGACTGTAGTGCGAGCAATCTTCTGTTGGTACCTAAAGTATGGAAGTTTTAGTTCTAACTGTAATTATAACTGTAAATGTAAGTAAAATTCAAAAACCCTGGTTTTAAGGCTTCCAGAAAGGTTCATGGAAAGGTAAACTGCCGTTACCGTGATACGGCAATGCACGACAGCATTATTTTAGTTTTACTTTTAGGTTATCATACCATCTTGATATTGATCGTTAATGTGATATCGAGAAGTGGAACTAAATTTAGATACCACGAATTTTAAACTCACAAGAGAAATGCAAGACTCAAACCATGTAACTTAGTGTAAAACGAATGCTTACTATGATCACTATGACAATTAAAAGGAGACTTACTTGCTCATTTTACTAAACGCAGTTGAGGCGTGGGAAATCCTCCTAAGTTGAGACATCACTGAATTGGTGAGCACTCCGATTGACATGGTACGCTTTGAGGAAGTCAAGGAGTGATTGTCAGCCGAACCGAACCTGGAAATGTTTCCCTTATAAGAGCTGGTTGTGTAAGGGATTCCGCTTGAGTGAGTAAAAACATCTAGTTTCCCTTAGGTTTGGTCGAAGTGACTCTTTAGTCAAAGTTGGCATTCTGTCTCAGTATGCTATTTCCTAAAATCCAGACTATTCCAATTTGTTCACCGCTTGCAGATTTATAGTTCTTAAGATTGGACTTATAGTACGACAAGTACCCACAGAAAATTAAGGTAGCTTCCGAGCCTACGCCCAGAGATTAACACATAACCAACTGAGTGGCTAAAACAGGAAGTTGAGACACTTCGATTCTTGGATAGTTTATGTTGCAATATACCACCAGCTAAGCCTAAATCTTACTCAGACTATCTTTAGGCCGGGTGGTCGAAACGTAAAAGCGATTTAACGATTAACAGACGGACTCTGCGATGCTCAGTTTCAATACTATTATTGCTAAAAGTTGAATTAAAATGCCTGCTATGTGGTAATGATATATCTAGTCCGTTGATACGTCATTCTACTACAGACTGAGCTGTTTCTAAATCAAACAGTAATCCTTCTACCCACGAAAAACGGAAACTGCTCTAATGATATCTCCAAACGATAGGTACAAAAATGACCATTTTAGGCAACAGATTCTACATTGGTGGTTCTTGAAGGTTCTATAAATAAATCAACCTCATATTTAAATTTAGGCAGGGCAATAAAGCTATGTAAGATGACGGTTTAAATTTACTTAGAAGTCACGATAACTTACTGCAATGCCAATTCACTGCTGCATATATGACTTACTGCTCAGTACTACTTATGTAACAAACTGCTCAGTACTACTTATATACGGTAATACCACTATTGGTAGTGCAATAACCATATTAATACCACGAGCTTGCGAGTGGTATTCATGCAATAAATTCACGAGCTTGCGAGTGGATTTATTGAAGTAATTTCACGAGCTTGCGAGTGGAATTACGTATGGTAATTGCAATACCAATAGTGGTATTACTGTATTATTCAACTGCGTTGTTAATACCAGCTGGGGTAAAATGAAAGATTTCAAGTACATATCTCAAGCTCTCAAGATTTGCCTGTGGACCTCAGTCTTAGTTGCTTTGCCGTAGAGAAAGCCACGCAGTGCCGGGCAAGTCAAGATTTGAAAGAGGAAAAGCAAAATTAGTCTTTCTTTTAGTTTAGTCCACAAAAGCCACAATTTTGTACAATTGTTTACTTATCAGGAAAATTATGACACATTGGAGAGCCTCCTATCTTACTGATGATTCACGTACGAATAAGACTGGGTGGTTATTACTTAACCCGGCCCAAATATAGTGATAGCCTAGAGCCCCGCAACCAATAGGTAACCGTGCCTACTGTCACGTGTCATCACCCACCAATTACAGGGAAGGAGCCCTGAGGGTCGGAGCATAGAGGCGCCTGTTAATGTGTCGCTAGACAGACCTAAGTTCAAGTTATCAGTTTTTTTATTTTAGTATCCGTTCGGTTTGAGGGCGTTATTTTGATGACGTTATTATGTGTGCTTGTCGATGCTAAAAATAGCAACATAATTTACTGACGTAGTATAAATTAGGTCTTATCTCAAGATATCCTGCTCAAATTTTTGCTCCAACTCGTACTCCATAGAACTATTCTTTTGACAACTAGCTGTGCGATTTTGGCTAAATTTTTGATCTGTGGAAACGTGTTCTTCACAAAGACTTAGTAAGTAAAAATGCATGATTTGGCTTTTGTTAACCACTTCTAATTCTTGAAGTTGAGATATTTATTTGACAATTTCACAGAAAATTTGCTTGAATGTGATTCTAATTGAATTGAATGTAATTGGCTCTAAAAGTTTCATGCAAAAGTATCTAGGCTCAGTATCTAGGTAGAAAAATTGGTTAGAATCGCGTTTTAGGGTTGATTTCGGGATATGAATTAGTGATACTCCAGTGGTATTACTACGATGTAATTACTATATTAATTTTACTGAAAAATTAGCAAAGTAATACAACTGAAGTTGAATAATATCAAGTTACATAACGAGTAAGTGTGAAGTAACATGATTTACGCCTTGAGCGTAGCGAGTGGCGTAAATCTCATCATTCATCGAAGCCGAAGGCTGAGTTGAATAATGATATGTTTTAAACGAGGGCGGATCCCGAGTTGAAAACATGTTGTTACTTTGCACTTATGAGTTATGTAACGATATTATTTACCAAGTAAAAATTACAGATAGTGTGGGCAGATGCTAATGATAACAAGAAAAAAGGACGTTCTCTCGTATCACTAATTTGGAGCAGGCCTCAAAGTCATGTAACAATATTATCTAGGAAGTAAAATTAGCAGGCAGTGCGGGTAGTTGCTAGTAATAACAGAAAAAAGGACGTTCTCTCGTATCACTAAAGCACTAAGTGTGAGGTAATACGCGGTGATGTAATACGAAAAAGGGTGATGTAATACGGTGATGTAATACGAAAAAGGTGATGTTATACGAAAAAGGGTGATGTAATACGGCCATAAGTGTGATGTAATACGAAAAAGGGTGATGTAATACGACAACAATGTGCAAATACCACGTTTTACTCAACCGGTATAATAGCATCACGCGGTAAATAATATAACTAACTGCTCAGTACTACTTATATAACTAACTGCTATACTGCTTCAAACTATTAGGTTTGGGCGGGGCTGCTGCCCCTCCAAAAAAGCTCAACCACTAGACAGAGCACGAAACAAATTAACTCTAGACGGACGCCATGTAACTTGTCCGTGTTCGCTTCATGCTGCCCTTCATGAGCCCTCCAGAAGTAGATTTGAAACATCATGACCTCACCAACACAAAAACCTTGCTCAACTTGGTAGGCTCGGACGGTTGGCAGGTAAGAGTTTGTTATATTAGAAATTTATCTTTAATCTCGTATACTGGATCGCTGAGGCTTAATGAGAGTTCTCTAGATTTGCGATTAAATCGAAATCGAACTCAAAGGATGACGATCCTTTTAAGATCGCATGTGTTTCTGTATTTAGGTTAAGACCATGATGTCAATATAATGCAAGTCATTTAAAATTGGCATTCCTCATTTCGTTGAACTGAGACGGGTGTAAGTACGACATCGAAACAACATATCTCAACAGTGATAGAGAAGAAACAAGACAATTTAGAATTTGTTAAACGTCAATAAAAATTAGATGGTTGACAATATATGGTCTAGGTAGAAACGGGTCTATTATCATTAAAAGGAAAACATTTAATCGTAGTTGAACTTATTACCTCGAAGTTTGAGGAATTAAGGAGAATCTCTTGGGAGCATGACGAGTAGGGGAAGCAGTAGCGCTGGTCTGGGTCAGACTCAGAGAGGCAGACTTAGGGAGTCCCGCTCTCAGGTCCGCCCCGGAGATCTGGTATTTGTTGTGATGGAGTTTGTGTGTCGGCGTGGAGGAGGCTGAGCGGGAGACGGAGGGGTTGTAGGCGCCGACATTTCGGCTCCGCCGACCCGGACAGGTCGGGAGGACGCGTTGTCTGGAGGGTGTGGTCGGCTGTGATCTCCTGAAGAGAGTTGTTTAGAGTGGGGTTGAAGGATTCATTTTATTTGAAATATTAATTTCCAAGTAATGTTGTGGAAAAGTAAAATTGTCAACTTGTTTGTTGGAAGTTTTCAAGTGATGTTTGCCATGGAATAAGAAAAGTTCATCACATGATTACTTTAATTTTAAGTGAAAAACACAACGCTAAACATACGGAGCATGTATCGGGCTGTCTGTTGAAAACCGAGAAGATGGAGATTTAACCGACTGAGACCGGAGATTTCCTAGTGATTGGGGAGAACCACTTTTAGACTGCGAGTTTGAGGCCTTAAAATTGACATCCGGCAGGTCCGGGTTATCGACTGTTGAGCGAGGTTTTGTTATTGCCGGTAATTCGATGAAATCTTCTGTTCCTTCGCTGAAGTCGTCAACTGATTCGCATCCTTCTACCATGATGCCAATACCGCTCTGAAAAATGGGATGGGAGATTATTTGATCGGTATGTACTAAAATATATTTAGACTCAATCATTTGAGGTTCAGGTATTGTAATTATTTAATTTGGTCAATAGTTATGAGTCAATACGAGACATTCTTTAGTAGCAGGACAACACAATTGTATATTTAAAACTAACGTCTTTCGCTGTGCTGTTTCCTATAACATCCCCACCGTCGCTGAACGATCTACTTTTTCTCATTGAAAGTGAGGCGTTCCGCATCATCCTCTTTAACGTGTTGCCAACCCTGCAAAGCTTAGCATTATATTTTGTGTAAACTTTTCTCATGAAAAAAAGTTTTATGCCAGGATTGCAACATGATTTTGCAGCTAGATCAAAGGTATATCATGCTGGAATACTGAGAGGCGGTCGAAGTGATTGGCAGTGCTAAACACCCAAATAGAGCTTTCTGAAAAATAGCGCATTAAGGAGCAGATTTTTGACAAGATGTTATTTTGCAAGTTGCAAATCTTATTAAACTTCTTTACTCCCCGCCATCTTTATTCTAAAACGATTTAAATCAAAATGTTATAGTCAATATAACGCTAAAACTTTAACATGCAGTTCTTAAACTTACTGTTTTGGTTCAAGGACCTTGAGAGCAATCCTCAGATAACAAACTGTCATTACTGTAAGTGGAGCTACAAAGTTTAACAGCAGATCAAACACAAGGTATGTCTGAAAGAAAGAATTAAAAATTGTGCGTAATTATTGAACAAAAAACCGTGACTAAGTGGTTGAAAGAATGTTGCGCCTCGAGAATAATAATAATGGTATATTGAAGGAACGGTAAAATCCCACTTTAGAATACCAGGAATGATCTAGCTAAGTCCGAGAAAAACAGAAGTATAACACATACCCTGTATAGAGGGAGGGAGTGGTTGGAGGAAGGTCTAAATACACAGAGATTGTGGGCGTAGTCGAACTTGTAGACAGATTTGTTGCCGTTACATGCCCCCACCACTACTGGAAGCTAGGGAGGGGGGTTAGGTTTATTTCTTTCAAAACACTTGTGTTCAGATATCATTGAAAAATAAGTCCAACTAAGGCATGTACAGCAAAATCGTAAGAAGATGCACCTAAAGTAAACCATGAAAGATATTACGACCATGATAAAAGATATCAGACTTTTACATTGATCTCTGTGGTAGACTTCTGACTTACCAAACTCCAAAACAGACAGTATATCCAGATTAAATATACGATAATGAACGCTCGTTTCTCCGGCATGATAGCAGGATATCGTACTGCATGTAGTACAGCTAAATACCTGTCCACGGCTACTGCTATCATTCCTGAAGATTAGGTTAGATTATTGGAGACATTTGATATAGGACCAAAATATAGGACCAAAATTTTCTTCCTTACAGGACAACTAATTTTTACGTTATACCAACCACTATGAGTTATCGATTCGATGAATAAGCAGGCATCTTAGCATTTTTAAAAATAAAAGATAAAAATTGAACTTCAAGGCAATATTTATATTGAGCAAATGGTTTCATTGACGTTTAAATACGTGCATCTTTATCTCAATAATTATAATGGCCTCCTTATTAACCATTCAGATTTTTATTCAGAATCAAAATTTATCTCAGAGGAATCATTTATAGTGAAGGTCAAGTAAGTTTTAGCTGACGTCGAACTTACAAACCACAAAATTATTCCAACCGCTAACAGCAGGGTACAAATTTCAACCAAATTCGCAGATCAGACAAATTCCGTCAGGAAGTAGGAAACATGGTAAAGTGATTGAGTTAATGACTGGGCTGTGAACAGGGTTAAGTTGTCAACAAGCGACAGTGTTCCCGACAGCGAAGTATCCCCTCCCCTTCCAGTCATTCATTTTACTTTGAATCTGGGACAGATCTTCCTAAGTCATCAGGAGATTATATCACAAACAGGGGTCACTGTAGGCAAGTCACCAGGAGATTATATCACAAACAGGGGTCACTGTAGGCAAGTCACCAGGAGATTATATCACAAACAGGGGTCACTGTAAGCAAGTCACCAGGAGATTATATCATAAACAGGGGTCACTATAAGCAATAAAAAAAGAATAAAAAGAAAAAACGACCAAAAGACGGACTAAAGACGAAAAAGTGGGAGACAAACGTACCTGCCACGACGATTCTGAAGGCGAAAGAGTCGGCAACTCCACCGACAAGACAGGCGGTCGGGTCGGAGAAAATCCAGGCGTCCTTGTGTCCTAACGTAACCAGGAAGAAAATTGGAAGTTTCAGTCCCAGAATCAGATCACAAAGGGCAAGATTCGTCAGGAATCTGGGGAGGAATTGAGGTAATTTATATTGCTATGTGAAACCTTTATATCTACATTCTTACATCATATTGTAAATCGTATGACGTGTGGTGTTACGTGGTCTCAAGGCATGGAAAAATATCGCGGTAAAGAAACATAAGAACAACGCTGTATCACCATGATTCAGTGTTATAACTTCTTAAAATTTACCGTTTGGAAGGTGGCTGTTTTAATTATTTCTTTCATAATGTTTGTTACGGCACCTAACTTACATATGAGGAGTGAGTCGGGCGATTTTCTTGATCCTCAAAAACAGAACGATAATGAGGAGATTCCCTGCGATGGCGATTACAGCTGCTAAAGACATGATGGCCAGAGTTAAATAGATCCCCAAACTGGAGTTTGGGCCCTCCAGCTTCAGTAGGTTGTCTCGTGTCTGCATCGTCATGATCTTATTGGCTGGGAAAACCCCATTATTATTAATTACCCATTATCATTAAAAAACCAATATTTCATATAAGTAACTTATTTGAGTTTCAAATACAACCATTCATGATTACCACCAGGCACCATTCATGAGGATGGATAATATCAACTTTTTCTCACTCTGCTATTGATGACTCACTATATGCTACGCTAGGTAAAAGTCCAAGGTACTTAAATAATCACAAATCACAAATCACAAAAATCTAAAACTACAATTGATAATCAGTGGTCTCATAACGATCGTTAACATGGTAACTGCCTTGACCACCACCGCTCTACCTGTAACGATATAAGAGTATACCAGTTCCAATATAACGGTGCAATGTCTGCAGGGTTAGGGGTGGGAACCTCCCACTTTACCAGCTGCAAGAACCACTTCTAAAGAGGCTGGGACTTTCAGAGAAATGTAAGGATCGACGCGTTGTAATGATGTTGTATTGTAATTGTAGATGCACTTTTACCTTGTATGGCCATGGTGTGAATGTTGAAGTTTTTTCCATGAATTATTTAAAGTAGTTATAATATATTTACAGTACTTATGACTTATTAACAGTTTTTATGTTTTTTTATTTTATTTAAAAATTTAGAAATGGGGGTATTTCTATAAGCTCAATATAGTTATTATCATGTGTTGAAAATACTATTCGATTGAGATTGCTTGTCAATTGGTATGTTTGTCTTCTAATATGATATTTATATGATTTGCCCCGTCAAAAGAGCTGGACTCTTACATGTGGTATCCTGTAACACATAGAAGTTCCTTATTATATATATAGCAAATTACTTTCATGTATAATTTTGTTTAAAAATTTCATAAATTGAATTAAATTGGATTTTATCAAAGAGTGCATTTTTCAGCTGCTGATAGCTAATCAATGACAATTTCAAATCCAATAAGCCTGGCGCAATATCCTTTACTTTATTGGATCAAGAGGACGTATTAAACGAGCATATTGACTTGAGTGTAAAGAATTGAGCCTGGACGGAACTCAGCTGATTCAGTTCCTTGTTTAACATGCCGTTCAGCAAGGACATTCACAGCTTTAGCCGAGGCGGGGCACATAACTCGCTTCCGTAACTCATTGTCAAATGTTGAATATATACTTGTCTCATCCACAGGATATATCCTTGTGTTTCAGTAGTGACAAGTTGTCACAGTCTCTCGAGCTTCGTATGCGGCTCTTTACCACGAAGTCTTACTGATTTATCAAAAAGAAACAAATATGAGAAAAACCAGGAACGGAAAGAAGGGGGTGGGTTTAGGAGAAGGCAGAGAGCACGCACGAACACACGACAAAAAGCTAGTATGGAGTATGGACCATCCCTATGAACTTTCAACCCTATAATGATTCTAGGACGGGTAAAATTGGAGAAACAGAATGCGTCAAAAGAGTTAAAAAACTTTGATTCAAAAATCGGCTTTGATGGGTAGTTGGAACAGCAAAATATTCATTTTGATTAGGCTATTTGTCATTTCATTCCAGAGAAAATTCAGTTGAGACGAGTTTACCACAAAACGTTCTTGCTTACTGTTTAAATCGTTTGTCTGATTTACTAGGGACTGCTTTTGAAGCTACCAAGCTTAGTATTGTCGAAACGTACAACCTCAAATTCTTTTCTCAAAGTTGATCATTGGTACAACAAGTCTAGGATCAGTTCAGTCTCTATTCTCTGAAAGATAACTAACAAATATATCTCTCCTTAATCCCTAGGATCGCCTCCTCGACAAGAGTTTGTCTACATCCGTAATAGCTAAAAGTCAAATCTTCTAGACAAGGCAACTTTTACTATAAACAGAGAAGCCGTAAAAATGAACACAATGAAGACAGTGTTCATGTTTCTTTAATACATAAGGCATTCTGTTCATACTACCTAAAACTCACAAGAAATTAGGAACGTAAAATTAGACAAACACATGCCAAAAAAGCGTCCGCAAATGCGAAATTTCGCCAGGTCGCAAGCATTTGAAGCCCAGACAGGTTTTCAAATCAAGATCATTTGATCCATACGCTATGTCAACGTATATTACCTAATGGCTGACTGCTGAGAAACAACCTAAGCTAGTAAGCTGTTAACCCATCATTTTGCAGCCACTTGCAAAACGTAGTGATTAAGATTTAGCATCGTTTCCTAAGTACCCGAATTTAATAACTGCATAATGTGACCAGGCAGTTAGGCGTTTTTATGTGGCATGGTTGATCCGCGGTTACAGAATTCAGGCCTTAAAGACGGCTTCACTGAGACTGTTGGAAGAACGAAGTTTAAAATCATAAAATTTATCAAATCTCCGTTGCAACTTATGTTACTTAAACCTTATATCAAATGTTTATTCGTATCTCTGACTCCGAACAAAATGAACGACTGACGTTATATTAGATGCATTTTCAATCTTGATCGGCATATTGATGGTGAGTGGTGACTACTTCCCTGGAAGAACTTGAACAAGGTAGACAATTGGCGATTGCATAAATAATTGTAACCTCAACAAGTCTTCAAGTGTATAATTACCTTATTTATTAACCCTACTGAGTACCGGATCACCGATAGTACATGGAGTTTCCAAAAAAGATATCGCTAAAATCGAATATCGCTGAAACTTATCCGGATGATAGACTATCATAACTAATTATTGTAACACTGGCCCTATTAAAGCCGGTGGCTCAATTGGTAGAGCACTCAGTGCAGATTGTAGAGGTTGTCGGGTCATACTCATACCCGACTCGGCACGATGCCGGTCCATGAATTTTCTGAATTGACCATCAGCGGAAATCGTGTCCGTTCAAATATCTGTTCCGTGCACTGTTCAATTGATCCGACCCCTCTAAGGTCCTTATATAGGGCCTTTAAGGCCCTTTAAAGGCAAAAAAATAGTCTACAAATTGGGAGAAGAATTTGGAGACATGAAAACGGAAAGAGATAGAGACATGAAAACGGAAAGAGATAGATCGTAGAAACATGAAAATTTCAGGTATTGTAGATCTCATTACAGAGGCCGGGTTCTAGGTCGGGGGACTCTAGGTCGGGGGACTCTAGGTCGGGGGACTGTAGGTCGGCGGCTGCAAACCGGGTGGACTCGAGGTCGGGAGATCCCCACAGGGTGGACTCTAGGTCGGGAGATCCCCGCAGGGTGGACTCTAGTTCGGGAGTCATCATGATAGGTGATACGAGAGGTTCACGCGAGCTCGACATCATGCTAATTCGCCATGATCTCGTCCAATGTAGGCAACGAGGTCTCATGCAGGCTACAGTAGTACAGTATATATTCTGAAACAGAACCAAAGATGTATCCATCAACATGTCTACTGTGTTTCAAAGAACCTTTGGACATCTGGTTGCAGCCACTGCTGTTCTCAATGGCGACCCTGCTCCACCACCTCTCTATCCTGCACCCGCATCGACCCTCCCTCCTCCTCTCAACGATCCCTTCCTCCCCCTACAGACACCTCCATAAAGATTGAATTGAATTGAAATAAAATTTGCAGCTCAATTAAACAGTATGACATTACCCACCTCCTTGTACTGTATATTGTGATCAGCATGAGTTTACTCAAAGTTATGTGTATCACTCGCTTCACTCAGAAAATATATATATTATACATATATATGAGACCAACTAAGGTGCTGCAGGATGCAGCCTGGAAGAGTCTAGCTCTTTTAATGGGGTACCCTACCTAAGGCAAAAGAAAATATAGCAACCATATTAACAATAAAACTCATAAAACAAAAATCAAACCATATAATATAGAATTTATAATGATTATGCATTGGCCCCATACACGGAAAAATATAACAACTCGAACGAAATAAACACATAACCCAAAACCTACCTTATGAGACATTGAATATAAATTATATTGATATCACAGTCACCAACTGAACATAGGTGTAAAAAACTTAAAACAAAACAGGTTAAGATATGAGTTAGATAAAATAACGTCAGAAAATCTAAACAAGTTAAAAACATCTGATATCAGATAATACTATTCTACAACACAGTAGAAAGAAGACACTATCAAATCACCAGATCAAATCACCAAGATCATCCAAGGCAGGACCTTCACTTCTAAATCCCACCTCAATGCCGGCTTCCGCTACTCAAGAGATAGCATACCTTTGACAGATGGGAGACAAGCTTGGAGGTGTGTCAAACGGAGCTGTAAGTGTCCTGGACGACTCTACACCCTGGATGATGCTTTCCACTCCCTTGGAAAACCCCACACCCACCCTGCCGATGCAGATGATTCTATCGCTGTTGAGGCTCGCTCCGGATTTCACCACAACTACCAGCAATCACCGGATTAACGTGCTCTGACCCCTGGACCCTGAATTTGTTTATATAATTTTGTAACAGTTATTACTATTAGTGTGTGTGACCCGAAGTTTCTCCAGTTCTAGCACAGCTTCTTTTGCCGGTCCTCCTAAAAAAGCCAATGTGTTTGGCTATGTGAAGCGAACCGGGTCTTCTCTAAGAAGGAAGTTTGTAAAAGCTAAAGAACTTGCAATGGGAAACAAAGGCAATACCAAGCCTTGCAACCGACCTAGATGCAAGTGCTGCGAGATGATTTGTGACCATGAGGAACTCAAAGTGAACAACCATCGTGTTAGACCTGCGAGTGGTTCGTGTACTTCTTACAACATAATCTACATGTTCATATGTTCTCTTTGCACCAAGCAATACGTCGGAAGAACAGTTAACCAGTTGAACATCCGTACCAACCAACATCGTAGTGCATTCTATAAGGTACTTGAACAGTCTAAATCA
>JH153173.1:11544-55563 GCA_000226015.1 Mnemiopsis leidyi
AACTTAACTTATCGTCAATTATCACTCCTAGAAATTTGGTTTCAGTAACACGAGAAATAATTCGGGAATTAATTGAGAGATTAACGGTTTGGTCATTATCTTCTTGGTTCTGTGGACGTTTGTAGGGAGAAAAGTACATATAACAGCATTTCTTTACATTAATGTGTAGTAAGTTGACTTCCATGTACTTACTTACGGCCAGTAATACTTCATTAGCTATATTGTATGCTTTCTGTTTAGAATCTGCAGCTACAAAGATATTAGTGTCGTCAGCAAATAATACAAACTTACCCTTTTTAGTTATATTACAGATATCGTTTATGTACAGCACAAACAGCAGAGATCCTAGCAGAGGTACAGCACAAACAGAGGTACAGCACAAACAGCAGAGGTCCTAGCGATTTGTCCCGGTGATACCCGACTCACCGTTTTGTTAGAACGGTAGACGGATATAATCTCGTCAACCGTTGATGAGTGCTTGTATTAAATAAGTTAAAAAGTGCATTCTCAAGCTCAATGGATTACACACTAGACGGCTAGTTTAGTTCCTTGTCATGGAGTGGCATGGCACAGGGATACTAAAAAGGAGATGAGCATCTAATGCTAAATTTTAATTTGGAAAAGTCTGGCTTCAGGTGAAGCAAAAATTCAAAATACAAAAAGAATGACCTGAATTTGACCTAAAAGCCTGGTACAGGTGTAACAAAAATACAACATCCAAAAAGAATGACCTAAATTAGCATTTTTATCAACTTACTTTGTCTTTGTTTAGCCGTTCATGAGCATATTTATCGAAATTGCATTGTACATATATGGTTTTGTATTTCTATTTCTTAACTTTCATTAGGTAAGTGGATTGATTTGTTATGTGTATTTTATGATTATCTTTTCTTGACGGTGTAGTGGTATCTACCCCGACTTTCTATGCAGAAGATCGGGGGTTCAATTCCCAGATCCGCCAATCTTAGAGAAGTGCGCTAAGGGCATTTGCCTATGCAATCTTTTTCGGTCGACTCAGCCGAATGAACGGGAAACCGTGATTGAGGGTTATATGAGGAGGGTCTCCGTCAAAAGATCTAGAATCTTCCAGGAGCCCCTTTAGTATAACTGTAAAAGCCTGGGTACAGGTGTAACAAATACAAATACAAGATTTTTAAGTTTAATTTTTCAGCCACATTTATTCATGACCAATAACTGAATTGTCATGTATGTTTGACTCTCCATTTTATCAGATGTCCTCTGGGTTCGATGACAAAAGTGGTATTGTCAAATCGTCAACTGAATGGGGTTATTGGTATCAAACTATGGAAGATGTCACAGCAGAAGTTAATGTTCCCCTGAATACTAGAGGTAAAGATGTGAATGTAATTATATGCTCATCATCCCTTCGTTGCTGTGTGTATGGAAAAGAAGTATTCGCTGGCAAACTTTTTGCGAATGTTGTGTGTGATGAAAGTACCTGGACTTTGGAAGACCATGAACACAACTGTCGTATCATACGAATTTTTCTTGTGAAAAGTGATAAGACACCTCAAAGCTGCTGGTCATCTCTATTGGAAGATAAATTTGTGGCTGACATTGTTACACTAGACAGCATGCAAAAGAAAATGCTTCAAGAACGATATCAAATGGAAAATCCTGGATTTGATTTCAGCCAAGCAGAGGTTTCAGGGAATTACCAAACTGGTGGACCTGTGTTATAATGAGATGAACTTTGCATGATTTTCATATTTTATTTGTTTGATGCATTGTCATTAAGTTTTTTCTCAAAGATCAAGGTGTTGTATAAAAGGTGTGTTTGCAATCCATACAACATTGAAAATGATTGTATTAGGGTTATTTCAACCTTCTTTCACAAATTATGTAAAATGAAGCTCCATTTGCTTGAAAAGATGACCTGAAATTGTAAGTAAAGCCAAGAATTGTAAGATCTGAAACATTTTAACTTATTTTCAAGCTCTTTCCCTTTGTTGCTTAAAATGTTACTATCCCAAATGACACTGTTCATTATTTAAATTTGAATAATTCCTTCATCAGTCATTTATTTTAGGAGAATTAAAATCGCCTCTGCATATTGGATGGTTACACTTTTGTGGTGTTCATTGTGGTGTTCATGGAGTCCAACATTATTTTAAAATATTTTCTTCGCCTACTTCTAGATATGAAGATTTAGGAACCTATAGTTGTATGCCTTCATTTGTTGATAAACTGCCGACTGAATCCATTTGTCCAAAATTGTTGAAGCTGTTCCACTCGCATATAGAACTTTAAATAACACACAAAAAGAAATTTCAGGTTAAAGCACAGCGCGCATAGTCACCAGTAAAATGTTTCATTGCACGCGGCGCGTCAACTCCCTGTGCTCTTTAGGCTGCATTCTCTGGCAGTGATGCATAAAAACAAACACTCAATAACATAAATTTGTCTCCTTACTACAAATTTGATGCAGATGCTGAACCCTGCAGAATCTGTTGGTTGCATCTCTTCGCTTGAAAACAGACTCAACACAATCATTAGCTACTCAGTATTCTTTCTCGAATTCACTGTTTTACTTTTATTTTGCGTGATGTATTTATTCAAGGTTGAGAAGAAGCCTAAACAGGCAATCTTATCCGTGTCTGGCTGATCCCTCCGGATATTGAAGTAATATGAGTTTGATTTTTACACATTCAATGACTTCTCCTCGAATCTAATCCTTTTTTAATACACATTATAGCGCACACCCAAGAATACTAGTAGCTTTGTTTCAAATTTGTGTTTTATGAATTGTTTGATTTTTATTCGTCATATGTATCGGTTCTACCTGTTACCTGATGCACGCACTGCACACACCGGGCTATGCACGGCTCTATAGGTGAGCGCAAGCACCAATTTATTTATTTTATTGGTTGCCCAACTATAGGTATAGTTAGCATTGAGAATTTTCACAGCCTTCGCTAATCAGTAAAGTTGAGATATTATGTTTATAAGCCAACATGTTAGTGAGGGAAAGCCAATTCTCAATATTTTATTAATATACTATTATCAGACACAAGATAAAATTGTCATTTCCTGAAAATGTCTTTTCCTCTAGCTACTTGACATACTCAATTTTTTTACTGTATTTGTAGTTTTGAATTATTTTAAAAACTTTGTAAATGCTTTTTTGAATGTTTAATCCAAAAACATATAATTTATAGGTATTATGGAAGCTGTACAAGCAGCAAATACTGCATTAAGGTCAAGATATCTTTACATGTTATTAGGAATGCAAGGAAAGACCTGCTCTTTAAACTGTCACGAAAGAACAAATCTCACTGGAATATTCCAATCCATATCACCAACTTCAGATTATATAATCCTATCTAATGTAACGACTCCCTCAGATTCTATTGACCAGTGTGCCATAAGACAGTCTGATATTCTTCAGCTATCTTGGAATCACTCAACTTGATACTTTAAATCACTTTCAAATTCTAAGTTTATGAGCACTTTTAATTTTTGAATAATGGATATTATTTGGTCATGTTCCATTCATTTTAAAAGATTAAGAATATAGTTTATTGATTTGTTTTATATTAAGCTCTTCCTTTGGACTACTGTAAAATCTGTATTCCGAATCCAAATATTACTGTTCTTTATTTAATCCAATTGGATATTTTCTTCACCAGACATTGATTCAAAAGAATCTTGGTATGACTTATGCCATAATTATAGGATGGCACCTAAAACTCCTCTGGGTTATGCAGCCAGGCAAAGAAGAGTTAGAATCGCCTCTGTGATGTTATTCACATTTGCTGGTGCAATTTGTATCCTTTAATCCGCAATTATTTTACATTACTACTTCTTTCTTCATAATACAATTTTATGTTTTATCAGTGTTGCAGTGTCTAATTCATCATTCTTCCAAATTATGCTGTCTTCACATATTTATCACGAAGAAAACTTTCAAAAGTATACCATATCTGTTTCCTTAATTTTTTTAAACAGTTGCAAAAACTGTTTTGCAATATGGCAATGACGATTTTCCAGAATTAGATCAACCCAAGAACGCAAGATGACGGGTTTTCTATTAATCAGCGCAAGACACCTTATTCGCCTAATTAAGTGGCATGTAGCTCAATAAAATATTATCAAATGTACAGATTTGTGATTGGGCTAAATGATATTTTTCGAGCTTTATAGCTCATTATGCTTCAGGGATACAGTATGCCACATGATTAATGTTATGTAAGAGGAACAGGTCGAATCAAATTTTTATATTTAACAATAATTCAACTGAGTCAAATAAAATTAATATGTTAGACTTTTGCTGTTAAATGTAACTCGATTATTTTACTGTCTCTGCAAGGGTGTGTGACATTAATTGCCCTGCCCCATCACATGCTACAGCACAAGATTTTTCATTTGTCTATAACTTTCAGTATAGCAGGAAATAGCCAATTAGTTTTTCATATTGCTGCCACCTTTACCATTATGAAATTTCTAACTGACATATAAAATAAATCTTCCATTTCTGATTGTCTGGTGTGTCAGCATTTCTGTTTTATAATTTTGACTGTTTTCACTTATAATTTTGTTTTCTTGTAGGTAGGCTTACTTACCTAACATGAAAAAGGAAAGGTAATAATCAAAGTAGATCCTATGCGGAGGTCAAGAGATCACAGTATCGACCAATGAAAGTCAATGGGGAAGGAAAACCGGAACGATTGGCTTTGTTTGCCCAAACTGACAGCGAACTGAGGTTTGTCGTTTATTATAATTTGTATCCTTAAGAGAGCCTAGCCTTGTCTTAAGACAATGTCATAGACTGTAAACTATCTTAAGTTAAATTTACAACAGGTTGCAACGATCATTTTAACGTTTATTGTTTTTGATCCATACCCTAATTTCAGCGACAGTGATCCAGAAGAGACTGAATTTGAGCGTGAGTTTATCGACATCAACAGGAGGAGGTCATTGCGGAAACATAAAGAGAACTCTGCTACGTTATCTCCTAATGGGCTCTCTAGTAACAAAGTAAGCATAGTAAAAAAGTGCTCCTCATATACATTCATTTGTTCCTCACTTGGTTTTATTGCTGGGATGTGATTCTGGCACATAAAACTTGATATTTCAGAACCTGGCACTATCAGAGTGCAGTGTGAGCCCCATTTCCAACCTGTCGGGCAGATCTCACATCTCGGCTAAAACACCCTCCTCCGGACTGTCTTCAACACCCGGTCCTGGTCGATCTTCTAGACTGTCTCAGGTATCTTTTTCTACTCTCAGGTATCTTTCTTTACTCCCAGATATCTTTCTCTACTTCCAGGTATCTTTCTTTACTCACAGGTATCTTTCTCTACTCACAGGTATCTTTCTCTACCCCCAGGCATCTTTTTCTACTCCCAGGTATCTTTCTCTACTCCCAGATATCTTTCTCTACTTCCAGGTATCTTTCTTTACTCACAGGTATCTTTCTCTACTCACAGGTATCTTTCTCTACTCCCAGGTATCTTTCTCTACTCCCAGGTATCTTTCTGTACTCCCAGGTATCTTTCTCCTCTCCAAGGTATCTTTCTTTCCCTGTCGCATTTGCTCTGACATCAGCTGTCAGCAAGCCTTAAAAGCATTTTAGTAATAAAAGAAGTTTTTATAACAATGTAACTAAGAGAAGGTCGTTTCACAGTTGAACAAAGACGACCTGAGTGACACAGACTCAGAAGAACCGCTCTACATCACCAAACCGTCCTCGCATCTTCTCTGTAACATCTGTAACAGAGTACTTAGACGTCCCGTTATCACACAGTCAGTGTCATAATATCAGTTTCACGTTGATTGTTTTAGATTCTACCAGTAGTTTCAGTCTTTTTATAAGCGGGTATTTCAATCTGGCAGTGATAGATATTCAATAAATCGACTCCTTATTTTGTACATCGCTAATCAGCACTAGCAGTCAGCATAAAGTAATCTGACTATATAAATGTATATAAAAATGTATATAAAACATTTGTTAAACGCTCAGACAGCTCCCTTGACCTGCACATTGCAGGTGTGGACATACCTACTGTGCGAGATGTGTGATGAGTGGAAATGTGAAGGAGTGTCCGGTTGATGGACAAGATTTAGCTCTTGTTGTTGAGAACATAGCTCTCAGGGAGCAGATCGGCGGACTTACTGTGAGTTGAGTTTTCTGTTTCGTTTTATATTAGCATAACCAGTCGTCAAGGTACCTTACATTGCGTTATTATTTGTACCTTGGTATATGATCTGATTTCCCAACACTCAGGTTTATTGCAAGTTCGGTTGTGCCATGAAGGAAGGGGGAGAGAAGGTCTACACTGGACAAGCTTGCACAGACAAGATCACATTCCACGAACGTAAATTCCACGAAGCTCAATGTCCGTGGTCCATCGTGCCATGCCCCAACTCTGACCAGTGTGGTACTCTTCTAGCACGTGATCTAACGGAGCACTTGGTGGAGTGCCAGCACGCCACGTGTGAGAATGTCAAGTACGGGTGTGACTTCAAGGGAACTAGTAGAGATGTAGACACCCACCAGGCAGATTGTAAGTTCATGGTGGTGAGGGGAGTTATCGAGAGTTTCAGATCGACGATAGATAATCTGGTGGTGGAAGTGTCTAAACAGAGTAAGCAGATACGGGAGTTGAGAAAAGCTGTTATCTCCATGGAACAGGAAAACATCCAGCGGGACCGGTAAGTCTGTAGATCTTGACTTTTAAATTTATTTCAGTCTTCACTCGAAAAGATAAAATATTATGTGATCACAGTGTTGATGTTCTTGCCATCGTATAAAGTATTAAATTTTGTTCAGGAAATTGGATCTAAAGTTGGCGTCGCTTGACGAGTCACAGTCTCACTGTAACACTTCATTAGACGAGACGCGACAGATGGTCAACGAGATAAGCACAGAAATGAACAACGTCCAGTCACAGGTACTGTACAAATTCTAATGATTAAGTAGAAGACGAAATTCAATCCTGTACCTCATCCGATCAAACATGTGTTGATATCATAGGTAATTTTTAGGAAAACAAAATATCATATTAAACTTAATTCCTAGGGCAGTGAGTTTGACTCGGTGGAGGTAATGATCTAGCTCAAAAAACGTATTTAATCAGGGTTTTAACAGCCTTTCAGTTATAGTATACTCCCTGCGTCCATTCATTCACTGGACTCATGTAGTTTTCATTTGGTTCACGTAGTTTCCACATTGTAGCTTGTCTGTCTCTTGGTAAGGCGAAATGTAGCTCAGAGTTATCTCGACTAATACCGACTTGTTTGGAGGTGTAGCAACAAATAACATTTCCAAAACTTACATCCCAACTTTTTAGATTTAAAATACTCGAAAGCATAGAGTCAGGTATAAAATGCTGAAATTAAAAGCCGAATTATCAAAAGCAGCCAAAGCCTGAGGAAGTGTGAAATTTGGGATTTTATATGCAGCACATTTTTGCTTGAAAGATTTGTAAGCAGCTGTCGAAATGTTTTTTGAACCGCCAGTATCAAAGAGTTATGAAAAAGTGACAGTTCAATACTTAACTTTCATAATAATAAGTTTGCCCAGGCTAATCTTGACTTCTCAGTTGGGGCTGGTGGGTAACATCGAGCAGCACGTGTTCAAGTGTAAAGGTACCTTTGTTGGACATGATGGTCCGATCTGGAGTATGGCTAGTTCTGGAGACCTCCTCTTCTCTGGATCTAGTGATCACACCATCAAGGTTCTCACCTTTCACGATTGACAATTCTCTGGCAATATCTCGATATGTATCTAATGGTATCTTAGTAATGTAATCATGGCATGGTGTTACATGTTTTAATGGTATCCTTAGTTGTTACCCTACAGACTCTCAGTTCTCACCTTAACGTTTCCTACATGTTGTAACATCACTACCCTCCCTGTAGTTTAGAACATGAATATGATGTAGTATAACATTGAAACGTCGACTTACATTTCCTGAGCTTGTTTACATTGTCACAAGGACGTGAAAATCAGTAATTTTGAACAATAATCAACACAACTCTCCCTACCAGATCTGGGATACTCTAGCTAACTTCACCTGTCTGAAGACCCTGCAAGGACACGAGGGGATGGTCCTGGCCCTGTGTGTCAGTAATGGGGTCCTCTACAGCTCCGCTAGTGACAACAAGATCTGTGTCTGGGACATCAAGAGTTACCGGCTATTGGAGAGCTTCTCCGCTCACAGCAACCCCGTCTGTACTCTCGCTGCTAACGATCGTTATGTTTTTAGCGGCTCGCTCAGAGTCATCAACGTGAGTTGAAATTAACACGTTCGATATGATCGCATCTTCCATTTGGTCATTTTATGTTTTTAATCACATTATATGATATATTTAATATAATGAGACATTTGAAGGCTGTCGTCGTGAATATTTCTTTTAATTTTAACGAACTGTGATCTTAGGTATGGGATGTAGCCACGTTTCAAGCGGTTCACACGATTGATAACCTAAATCATTGGGTCAGAGCTTTGGTGATTAAGAAAAACAAGTTGTATGCTGGAATTTATCAAGCTATTAAAATTTGGGATGTTTCAACATTTGAAGCTGAAAGAATCATTGACATAAAAGGTAATAGTATATTTTCTTCTTTGAAAGTTGTCACGTGATATAGCAATAAGTTAATAAGTTTATTGGCACTTTGCCTATAAATCGCCTTTGATAGTTAGGATTAAATTTGAGTAATAACTTAAGTTTAAAATTCATTTTGAGCTTTAAGGCGATAAATTAAATGCATAACATTTATTTATTTATTTATTTATAAGACTATTTTCGACTGCCAACAAGTAATGGAGCAGGCAAATTTATAAGCCAGTAGTTGAACCGAATAACCTCATTTCATTGATCTATATCTGAAATGGTAAAATATTACGCTCATTGACCTACACAATCAAATTGCAAACAATTTCCCAAATAGCTAGATGAACTTTGTCGAAATTATCACATATATTTACTGCTTACGCGCCGTATCAAACACTGTATAATACTCAAAATCCCTCATGTTTTAACGTTTCAATATTAAGTCTGCAATGTTTGACGAATAATAATGGTGATTTTTGTCAACTGAACCCTGCACGTACATGGTCACACTCAACAGGCGTACTAACTAAGCATTTTTTCATTCTCCACATGTCCAAGGTCTGCTACACTTGGCTACAAGTCCTTCCCTCCCCAGCTCCTCCCCTGAACAAGTACATGTTGCTACCTGCTCTGTCTGTAATCTCCCGGAAAAGTCACATGACGGATAATCTGCCGGGGTGTCTGTCTGAGAGAACATGAAGTCTCCCACGTTGATGACTAGCGCGAGCCCCCCTACCGAGTGTACAGGAACACTGGAGTGTAGCAGCCAAACACCGGGGTTGTCAGTGTGTAGTCTCACCACTACTGCCCCTCCAGGGGGTACTGGAACTGTACTCTTCAACACTCCCCCCTCTTGTCTCTTTACCAGCTCCTCTATTGGCACGGAGAACGCTGTTGTCAGGTCTAAAAGCGGACAAACATTTTTATCACATGTAGAGGTTTTTCTTGTAGCTACTTCCAGGATCTCCAGTGTGTGACCGTGTAAGTGTATCGGTATGTTCTTCCTAGATTTGTTCCTCAGAACTATGGCTACTACCTTGTTGGTGTGTATTGGTAAAGCTAGAGTATGCGGGCTGGTTTCATTTTCAGCTAAACTCATGATAAGGGGGAGTTTTGACATAAGATTCTGTGTAAAAGTTCCTTGATCTATTGATACAAACCACCCTGCTACACGTTCTATAAAATCAAAATCAATGGTGTGAATTTCCTCAACCAGTTCGTTATCATTAGCAGCCGCTTCATCAGTATCCGTTGAAGAAGAGTTCAATGACGTCTGTTCCACAAAGGGCACAAGATCTGTGACCGGATGACAGTTAATTTGGGGTGTATCGAAAAATTTACAGTTTAGAACATGTGAATCCTCCATATTCACAGGTCGTTCTTTTTCTGCTGGAGTAACATCGCTAAAAGGAACAGAAGTGTTTTGTCTCACTCTTAGGACCCCAAATATTCCTTTATCTTGCTTTTCAGATGTCGTCATTGCTCTTATCCATACATCTTGTGTGGGCGTCTCAATTTCGAAAGTAATCAAAATATCAAACCTTTCTCCTACATGCACTAGTATGATGTCTGTCTCATATGGTTCAACTGGATTGCCATCTACTGCAACAACAGTTAGCTTGTAGCTATCGATACTAAAAAAGTAGGCGAAATTGTCACCTCCATTAATGATTCTAAATCTGTACTCCCCATTCCTAACCTTGATTTCAGCCTGCTCTTCACCATTCAGTACTCCATTTGTCCAGACAAATGTCCTACTACTGATTCCATCACCCTCCACACTGTCATCACCTATCGCAGTTTTTCCTCCTAGCCATAGAGGCAGGTCTAAACCTAGAAAATTTGGATAAAGGTCCCTGTAAAATAGAACAACATCTCGGTTAGAAGGGTCTAAGTAGGGATCATCCAGTGATGCAATGGTGTCATTCACATCATGAACAATTAGAGGTCCCCGAACAAAATCCTGGCCAGATGGGTTTACCCCGTTCTGGGTATGGTACCAATATGTTCCTGGTGCTTCATCTACCACAAACTCGTATAGTAAAGTTTCACCGGGGGCGATGGGACACTGAGTAACTCCTGCTACACCGTCATAAACCTGCATCGTTCTCATGTGGAATCCGTGCCAGTGGAGTGTCAGTCCACTGTCTGAGAGTTTGTTCGTCACCTTGACAGAAAGTGTTTCTCCTCTTCTAACGTGAATAGCTGGCCCTTTTATGTCACCGTTTATGGTGTTTACTATGAAAGTACGGTCTCCTATTGGAATAGCTTTTTGAGCTACCACAAAATGATATATCCTGACAACTGAATCTTCCTCGCGACTGAGATACATCGCTGCACCAATACAAGCTAATGTCAAGATGAATGCCAGACTACCGGCAATGACTGGTCCGAGAGAGCATGGCAGGGCAGGTTTAGAGTTTTGTTCAGGGGTTGGTATTGTTGCAATCTGGGGCTGAGAATCGATTTGAACTGTTGCTCCAGGGTTCTCTGTCATCTAGTCTGAATTACTAAACTGAGTAAATTAGTGACACACTATCTACGCTATTCATCTTTATTTTTTGAAGTGTAAAGATGTGAATAATTTGGCGTTTATAATACTAATTAGTGACGCACTATCTACGCTATCAATCTTTATTTTTTGAAGTGTAAAGATGTGAATCATTTGGCGTTTTATCTTTGTCTTAAGACCGCATTTTCTATGTAGAAAAAAAATTTAAAAACGACTTAGTAGAAGATTATTAGTAGAAGACTAAGTAGAAGATATTATACGATCAATCGGGTTGTAGTCAAAAATTAGTAAAGCACTTTCATTGCAGTTATGGTTGACAACAATTGCAATTTTTAAAAGCTCAAAAGGAAAGGTTGTCTCAAAAGGAAAGGTCGTCTCGCACTATATCTTACAGGGTCGGGCGAGAAGTATCTGATATAACTACACTGACTAAAACAACTTAGCACTGTGACATGTAGAGTCTAAGTCCACACGCTTCTGTGCAGCAAGCTTTCTAATACTCAGTCACTACATTCAATGGATACAAATAAAACTGTTTTGTGTTTTCAGTCTTGAGTGTAGGTGTGATGTGTGTAATTTAACGCAAACAGAGAACCGAAGTTTTACAATGAACTTGAAACGCTCTAGTTTCCGCTCAAGACAGAAAAAATAACCAACCAAATTCTGCCCAAAGTAACATGTACAATTAGAATTTGAGCATTAAATTTCAAAATAGTTACATTAGTTCTATGTGAATGAAAAGCTCTACTTGTGGTAGATACTGATTTTATTTTGGAAAACCCCAAGTCATATGTTTGAATGTTACCTATTTCATGTGGTAGCTGTACTGTTCTGAACTTGTATATTATTATAGTGTATATACTTTGATCAACGAATGAATATATAAAGAGTTAATTATAATTACTTAGTATAAATATTGAAATAAGCACCTAAAGCAGCGTGTTTCAGGGGGCAGTGTCTACTCGATGGTGGTAACAGACAGCTGGATTATCTGTGGTACCTACGAGAAAGGGATACAAATGCACTCCTTACACAACACACGTGAGAGTCACGTGTTAACTGGACACTCCGGAACTGTGTACTGTCTCGGTTTTTACACCTCTGCCGGACACACTCGTCTATTCTCAGGTTGGAATTTCTCCTTTTTGTGCTTTTTTAAACTTTTTAAAATCTGTTTACTAAATAGACCCAGTTATTGCAGGTTTAAACTTTTTGTTTACTGTTCCAATAAAATTTTACCTTTCATTCAACCGGGAAATGCTCAGGAGCTAACGACAGAACGATAAAAGTGTGGAACGTGGATCGGAAAATTCCATCTCAGACTCTGGACAGACATCAGGGCTCAGTTTGTTGCCTCGTTGTCTCCAAGGGCAAGATATTTAGCGGTGCTATGGACTCCACTATCAAGGTCTGGCAATGAAGTGCCTGTGTTTCTATATAGCTAGTTTTAGCAGTTTGTCCTCCGCAAGACTCCTGACATGATAACCGCTTCAAGCCTGCACAAGACGTTCAAGTTTCGACGTGAAATGAAAACTTTTATCTGAAGTAGGAACTTGATTTATTTGATGCATGGATTTACAAAGTTGACTTAAAATAACACAAAACGTTAGTGAAATATACTTTTGGGACTCATCAATACCTATCAGATTTCTGGAAAACACTAGGTCGCTTCAAGAATAAACACCTCGAAAAATCATTCATATCTTTTTAAATATCATTATCGATTATAATTCGTTTATTTTTTCGTAGTTTTTAGTAATTTTTCGTTGATTGCTTATATTTTCATAATGTTTTTTGATGACCGATTGAAGTGCAACATCAATTTTATTACTTTTACAGAAAATATAATTTGATACATTTGTGTTGTAATCATATTATTATCTTAAACGTTCTTTCAAGATAATAAATAATACCGTGTACCAGATCTTTGTCTTTTGTTATGTCAGCTATGAAGGAATGACCTTATAACTTAATGATAAAACTTTGAACTCGAAACTATTAGTAGTAATAGTAGCAAGCTTCTAAGTTCGGGAAAGCCTGTAGCAAAAGTACGTTTTTGTTTCTTTATAGCTAAGGGCACTTTACGTTCAAACATCGCGCCTCTAAACATCTGAGTTGCCCACATCTTTTATCTGACTAATTCGTTTTGCCCACTGAACGGGCTCACTCTCTCCAACTTCATTTGCCAGTCCATTCTGTGCCGGTGTTATTGCGTTTTTTCTGAAAGTTCCCTTGAAAACTCTCCCGAAGTTCTCAGTCACGCTAATACTAACACTCAACCTTCTCACAACTTTAGACACCGACATCTGCTCAGATACCCGGGGGTTAGCAATAAAGTATATAAGGGGATTAAACACACTCCCCATGTAATAGAGCGTCACTGTGAAAATCTGGGCAGCTTCATAAGACATTTGGAGATAGAAGGTAGCCATTAGGATCTCGGGTATGACGATCATCGCTCCCGACAAGACAATAGCTGTTGTGGTTACGATGACCTTTGTGACTTTGATCTTGTTCTTGATGATGACCCCCAGGAGGAAGGTGTACAAGAGGATGATAAGTAGGAGGGGCCCCATCAGGAAGATAATGCCCTCGTAGGATTCATTCTGCGCGTAGACACATCTGTGGTATTGTCTCTGGTACACAATCTGGAAATAAGGCTTTTAGTTAATGGAATAATCTAGATTGTGCCAAAACCAGATCTTTAACTGCTGTAACATAGGTTTGCATTATGTCCTTGAGCTACATTTTCTGCGCTTTCACATTCGGTTTACATTGTGCACTCTTACCTTGTTTGATCCAAGAAAGAATTGAATTGCATCATTGAGTCCTAAGATAGTGTTGGGCAGCCAAGACATGATAACCATGACAAACCCTACAGAAGGCGTGATGAGCATCTTGTATTTAAAGGGAAAAGCTACTGCTATGAATCTATCCATAGCCATAGGTATCAAAACAAGCATCAGCGAGTTCCTGAAGAGTGTGAGTGTATGTCAGATTTAACATAAACTGTCGTTAATGTTACTTAATATGCACAATCCTGCAACTACAGCTTTTTTCAAAACTTGTCTCTAATGCACTCTTTTAGTTGTTATAAATCCAATTAAAACCAAAAATCTTACGCCATAACGTTCAATGCCATGGTATAGCCAGAACAGAAGCCGGTTGCCTCATAATCTTTGGTTACTCCGACAAATTTTTTGTCGATGATGCCTAGACCTCTGAGTATTCCACATAGAGACATGGTAATGTCACTGACCGCCACATTCAGAATAAAGATTCCCTGAAGTTTTTCAGAATTATGATATTGTATTTTATCTGACGTAATAAATTGCTTAGCCGTATTTGCTGAGACCACATTCTTGTTGACGTTACGTAACCGTGCAATCGAGTATTAATTTTGGTGAGAGCACTTATATACTTCATAGCCTGGCATCAGGCTACTTCTATTACATGCTTGCTTGGAAGGGCGGTACTAAGTGCAATCCAAATGAATAAAGTATCATATACCTCACTACTTCATTGCTTACTTTACATCCTGGCAGCTTTATCTTATGAAACATGATTGAGTAGATAAGCAAACTGCTGAGAAATAACCCCAATATGCATATTGCCATCAAACAAGATCCCTGAAATAAATCAAATTAGTATTTCAATTTTTGCTTGTTTTCTCCCTATGATTTGCTTTCAAGGGTCTAGTTTCATCTATCCACTGGAGATTGGAAAAAGATAAATAGATGCTAATAACAAAACTCACGTTGATAATTCGAAATGTGCAGATTCCTTGAGTCTCATCTACACATTTGTGGTCTTGTATGTTGTAGACCATTACACAATCGTCCTGAATGATTCACATGTGTAAGAAAAATATTCAATGATAAGGTCGGTTTGGTTTATTTTGATAGTAAAATTTATACGGCGCTGTCAATCAAATAACGACTATCAGACAAAAACCCTCGACTTGAGCGAGGATGCTTATATTCCACCCCAGATATTTCCGTGAAAGCTTATGCCAAACTGTCGTTAGATAAAAGTGCAATACACTAACCGTGACCCTTGAAGGTGGGACTGATCACAGATTATAAATTCCCACGTGTCAACTTCGGCCCTCCCAGATCATTATGTTATTCACTTCGTTACCGAGCAACTAGAGTAGTTGTTTCCGGAAAAGTGTTAAAAATTTCTTACTAACCGCACCAGTAAATCGTTTTTCTCAGCTAAGGTGGGGCAATGATCTGTTTTCCAATAGATGATAATTATAGATAAAAATTGTTGGCGGAAACATGCCTACTCATAGCTTCAAATTCATTAGCCAGGCACTTATGACGTTCCAGGTGGTTAAATGAGAGGGGAATTGTTCATGTCTACAAACATAGCTAAATCTAAACAGTAGGAAAAAAGAGAGAAATAATCGACCATTGGAGTATAAGAACTTTTTGAATGTGTCGAACTGGTGTCCTGAAAAACTACCGGTCGCTGTAATGGAAAACTAGAACTGTTGCTACATTACACATGGTACAAACCAAACTTGCTTCTAAGGACAAAAATTACAAAATAAAAGGTGTGACTGGGTATTATAGGAGGGGGGGGGCTATTTTATCAATAAATTGTACATATAATTGAAGTGCCGAGTATTGCGGTCCCTATGTAGACAAAGCCCAAAAACGTGATGTTATTTTAGGCTACTGAGGTACTGCAGATTACTATCTCTCACAATGCAATTACATCATTTAAATAGATTAAAACCTCTAATTATCGATTTATGGACCAAAAGCCGGAACAACGTCGTCTCTGAGAAATTTATCATGCACGAAGTTAAATGTTCCAACTCAATATGCAGATTATTATAGATTGTTATTTGTGATCGGAAAACAGGTGAAACCTATTATCTAAGAAATGCGAAAGCTGAAATAATATGGTTATTTCCGTAATTTGCAATTGCAAAGCTGTCAAGATCAGTAAATCCTGACACTTTATCAGTGCCCTCATCACCACAAACAGTGGCATCACAAACGTAATCATGTTCCGCCGTTGATAACTACAACAAGACTATTATTGTTACAGCTAGTGCTACTGTGTGACCGAGTGAGCTACGATTTCTGTAATCCAGCTATGTTATATCATAACACTTCACGCTTCACCTGCAGTCACATGGCCAAAGTACGTGAAAGTTTTGGTGAAATGCACTTTTGAGACATTTGCGAAGAGGGAATGAGGTGCAATAAATACCTCATTCTCTTATTCGCAAATAGGGAGCAAGATTTGCCATCATGGAAATTAAAGCAAGTGCCGTAGTCGTACCGATTTAAATTAAAATTATTGGTGCGTGCTTCCCTTCAATCAAGACATTCAGTCTTCAGAATTTTGAATATTAGATTTATAAATCAATTCAATATCGGATGGTGTTATGAATGAACACTCGTTAGAAATCGCAGAAATCGTAAATTGCTTGAATTGCCACAAGGCTCACATGTCGGCTACTACTAGTTGGATCGGATTGGTGTAAAAAAGGGGCAGGGGTACTTTTGGAATTTACACCTATTTTGACGATATAATTGGTGGTTAGCAGCGTTATCAAGCAATAACAATGTTTTAACGTACGGAGGAGATCCAAAATACTCTATTGGTAATAACTGATATGTCAGGACCAGTAACTAGCCGTGATTGCCATTATCATGTTACTCTCTGAATACTCTATCCTTACTTTTCTCATCTACGCAATTTAACCGTTTTTATTTGCCACCAATTGCATTAATCCGAAAGGATCCTCTTGAGTCTTGATCACCTCACTGGTTCATTCCATGGAATGTAGGGGAGACGTCCTAGACCAAATATTGCAGCTCAATTGCAGACCAGCATCTATTTACTACTGAGGCAGGCTGATAAAGATCCTTACGCTGTTCATGTGATTCAGTGGTTATTGCGATTTTATTGCCTCCCTCTATATTTAGCCTGCCAAGCTGCCTCTAGTGTTCCCGTTCTTTTAGCACATGTCATGGCCGGGACATGAGCTAAAGGAGCTGCTCGCTTTTGATGGGTATATAATACTGTTGTTTCTGGCCAACATGACTACCGATGCAGTTAGATTAGTACTTCACATCGGTACTAAGATACATTCGAGACCACACTCGTCTTGTCGGGAGACCGACAATTTCACCACAAATTCAACTGTTCCCTCACACTTTAATAGGGTACCCGATCAAGTTGACAGGCCACCGGATCTGGTTTCCTCTTGAAACGACAACCTCACCACAAGATCAGGTGGCCAACTTCACCACCAATCGGTTGATTAAGCAACCCTTTCAATTATATTGTAAAGTTGTCAGGCAGCCAGTACTTTTCTTTATAATGTGCTAACTAAATAGTAAATAGGGGATATGTTTTATGTTATTGTGGCTCATGCATCATGGACACGTGTCAACAATAAACAATTGTAATTAAAGATTCATTTTTTAAGACAAACAAACTTCCCTAGTTCTAACTTCTGTTGTGAGCTAGGTATAAGCATTTATCTTGTACGTCAATATTCAATACATCCTGGCCCATGGTTTCAGATAAGAAATGAATCCATCGATCATTCCTTAGCTTAGCACTTTACAGTTGCTTCTCAGGGGAACACTTGCACCTGTTGTTTAATACGGGTCTGCTGAAGCTGACTAAGATCCTTAGTCACGAAATTCAGTAGTTACTGGAATTTCATCGCATATATAAATGTTACTTAACTCTTGTAAAACGACCCTGTTCTAACCCGCTAAAACAAGTATCAAAGTAGACACTGACTGAAACCAATTCAACGACAGAACTTACAAACGCTCCAAACTCTAGCTAGTTAAGCAGTTACAAAACACAGATTCTCAACTCGACTAATTGGTTTTATCCACATCAGCATTGGAGACTTCTGTATTTTCCTACAGGTGCTTATTTAGAAATTGGAAAAACAAGTGGATATTATCAAGACGGACAATAAAAATTGATTACAACTCACACCTCTTTCTACGCCGTACCTTACTATATAGAAACGTGCTGTGTCTTTCCAGACAGGACAAATTTGAACTTGTTTTGGCAAGCAAGATAGTTCAAAGATTACTATAGGTAGAATCTTGCATGAGTTGTCTACATATTGTTGTTGAACAATGATACTCTAAACTATGGCCATCATACAGGTCATCGTTATGTTGGTTATTAGGTATTAATGACACAGCATGGCCAACTGAAACAAAGATACGTTTACAGAAGACACTCTGAATAATGCTCCGCAAATTAACAGGTTTTTCATGGGCCGATTGCCGGCCGTTGTAGTGACGTTCAGTAAAAATTGGATGTCAACTCATTCTTGGGGAGGTGTTGGACAGTGCACGTTTTTGTAACACTTGACGTCATCAATTTTCAAAATTGATTGGCTGCTAGCTTATGGGAGAACTTTTGAATTTTTGAATTTTCACCAAGAATTTGGTAAAAATTGCAAACAAAGATTTCAAATTATGGATTCAACATTGAATGTTTTAATGTGTCAATCAAAACTGTGCCCCTTGAACTACACGAAGAATTGTCAAATAATTAAACATGCCATCAGGGCAGTGTTTCTAAAAAATAAGGAAAACTAGTTGAGATAACCGTTGTCATTCTATTGGTTTAAAATCGAAACCATAAAAATGTCGTAAATGGTGAAATACGATCTATGAACTCAACTATCTTACCGGTTGAAGTAATTCAGTCGGTAGTTTGAAGATACTATTTAACAGGTGACACGTTAAGACTGTGCCTGACAGTACGCCTGGTAGCAATATGCTGAAATGACCCCGCAAATTTAAAGGTAATCAAGTTGTAATCCACCTGCCAGTTCCTGACAATGTACAATAAAACAATGAGATGTATTTAACTTAAGACTCCATATTGGATGGAATAAGCTTATGTCAAATTTTGTAAATCATTAGTAATACTGTTAATGTGTCATAAGTGGTCTGATAATTATCTCGATCTCCTGTATTGTAATTATATTTCGATATTTAATATATCTCCGAATCATTGTTCATATCAAACTGGTTGACAGAAAATAGCAGCATGACATTGAAATTGTAAAGTTTTTCCGCCAACACCACGTTATGACATTTAACACTTTCTCCTGTCAGGAAGGATGGGTAAGATAGCTCTTCACTGGTTCCGACATGGTTTGCGACTGCACGATAATACACCACTCCAGAAAGCAATTGCAGGATGCACGTCCTTGATTCCTCTTTACATCTTAGACACCGAGTATTTTAAACCTGGTAAAGTTGGGATCAATCGTATGGGTTTCCTTCTGGACTCACTCAAAGCACTTGATACAGATTTGAGAGCTATTGGATCACGACTGTATGTAGCGAAAGGTGATCCAGAGGAGGTTATTGGGAAGTTTATCAAGGAACACAAGATTGGGGCAGTGAGCTTTGAACGGGATACAGAGCCCTACAACAAAGTCATGGATGGCAAAATCATAAACTTGACTAAAGAATTAAATGTTGAAGCTTTTCCACTTTGGGGACATACAATGTTCGACCCTGAGTACCTTCTGGCATTGAACAATGGAGACGCTCCTCTTACCATGACTTCGTTTTTGAGGTTGATGTCAGAGGCTGGGGATCCACCTAAACCAATCGACCCTCCAAAATCGTTACCTCCCCCTCCAGCTGATAGTTTAGTTTGTAAAGATGTGTTCATTTTTCAGGGTGTTCCAACTTTGTCTGATCTTACAGAGTATGAATTTAATCCCAAGGATTATACAACATGGTTTGTTGCAGGAGAAAAAGAGGGAATCAGGGTAATGAACGAATTTCTAGCCCAGAAAAGGAGAGTGTCTACGTTTGAGAAGCCCAAGACTGATCCTACCGCTTTGCAGCCTGACACAACTGCCCTCTCTCCGTACATCACCCGAGGAAGCCTAAGTTCAAGGACTTTTTATCATGGTCTTAAAGACACCCTAAAGGGTATGAAAAGCAGTAAACCGCCTGTCTCGCTGAAAGGACAGTTGTACTGGCGTGAGATGGCATATCTGATAGGATTTTCTGTTCCTAACTTTAATCAGATGGAAGGAAATCCTATCTGCAAACAAATACCGTGGCTTACCGGAGATGACGCTAAGGCCCTTCTAGATAAGTGGGAGATGGGTCAAACAGGATTTCCTGCTGTTGATGCTGTCATGAACCAGCTGCGCACTGAAGGATGGATGCATCATTTGGCAAGACATTTAGTTGCCTGTTTTCTGACCCGAGGTGACCTCTGGGTTACTTGGGAGTTAGGGAGGGATGTTTTCGAGAAACATCTCGTAGACGCTGACTGGTCCATTAACAACTTCTCGTGGCATTGGCTTTCTTGTAGTGCCTTTTTTCACCAATACTTCAGATGTTACAGTCCTATCGCCTTCTTCAAAAAGACGGATCCCAACGGTAACTACATTAAAAAGCATGTGCCAATTCTTGCTAAGTTTCCAGATAAGTATATCTATGAGCCATGGACTGCTCCGAAGGGGATACAGATTGCATGTGGTTGCATTATCGGGAAGGACTACCCCAAACCTATGGTCGAACACCAGTTTGTTTGTCAGGAAAATAAGTCCCGGATGAAAAAGGCATACGATACTAGCAAGAAAAGGGACTCCGGTGAACCTCCTGCTAAAAAGTTAAAACAGAACAATTTGTCGAAGTATCGTACAAAGTAAAGCATTTGTTTAATTTTTCTTACTCTCCAATTCTTCTATTGAATTTGCCTTGTTTGCTCCGATCTGAGTCAAAACTATTTGGTACACGCAGAATAATAAGATTTAAATCACTTTGTTTATCAAAATAATGTATGTCATCCAAATTCATTTATAAAAAGAAAACAATGTGGATTAAGATTTATTGCTTCTTTTTAGTATGTTTTATCGATATACTAGTCCAGCCTAAAAGGTAAATCTTCAAAAAAATTTGTCAAGTTCTGCAGAAGTCTATTGCAGTATTTCTTTTTCATTGTCCTGGAGCCAACACCTCGCTTCGCTTTGAAGAAGAAATATCTCTGTCCTGCGAAGGAACTTGGTTGTAGGTTGAAAGGCTCATTCCGCTCACAGTCCTCGTCAAAGTTCTTGAAAGCTGTTTCTTTATTGTCCTTGTTCTATACGTGGCTTGTTCTTTGATTTGAGGTGCTATCTTCGGGTTTGCCATGTAATAAATCAAGGGGTTGAAGACACAGTTAGCATGGTATAGAGTCACTGTGAAGATCTTGGCCGCCTTGTACGGCAACTTTATGTTGATAGTGACCATCAGAATGCTAGGGATTGTGACTAAGATTCCTGTCATTAGAATTATAGTGGTGGTGATGAGTAGCCGTCCAACTGGGATCTTGTTCTTGATGATTGAGATTGCCATCAGGAGATACATAAGTCCGATCAGGATTAGAGGAACTAGCAGTGTCATGATGGGGAGGATGCGATTCACATCAAACACGCAACGGTTATACGACTGCTGGTACTTCATCTGAAATAAACGGTTAGAATCAGCTGTTCTGAGGAATGGGCAGAACTTGGTTTCATCTCATCCCTAAATGGAGTGTTTTCTACAATCTGTCAAAGTTACTAAATTTGGAGTTTAGTTGTAAATCCAGTAGGTATTCATTCAATTAGTCTTCTACCTTTAAATCTCCCACGGCATATCTGATAGGATCAATGAGAAGGTGAATCATTGCTGAGGGTAACCAAGACACTAACACCATTGCTTGGCTTACTCTTTGGGTTACCAAACGTTTATACTTTCTTGGGAATACTATGGCGAAAAATCTGTCTACTGTCAGCGGCATCAGTGTGAACATTATGGAATCCCTGTGGAAAATTTTGTTCTAGATTAAACCACAATTTTTTATTTCCCTCGGTGGTTGGTACATGGCCTCGATTAGTCAGAGCAATTCGTATCACTTTATCATACTACTCGGTATTTAATTGTTGGGCTGACAGTCGCTCAGTACAAGGCTAACAACAGCTGATTAAATATTGAAAGTTGACTAACCAGACGAAGTATCCAAAGAAAGGGAACATGTAGCAATACCAAGACAAGGAACCATCATCATTAACTCCCATGAGATGTTGAGATATTATCCCGAGACCTCTTTGTACAGCCACAACGCCAATAAGGGTGTCGTTCAGGGCTATGTTCATCAAGAAAATCTTCTGTAAAAACGTAGGGGTTATTTTCTTTATGGGTTGGTGGTGTAGTGGTATCTACCCCGACTTTCCACGCAGAAGATCGGGGGTTCAATTCCCAGATCCGCCAATCTTAGAGGAGTGCGCTAAGGGCATTTGCCTATGCAATCTTCTTCGGTTGACTCATCCGAATGACCGGGAAACCGTGATTGAGGGTTATATGAGGAGGGTCTCCGTTAAAAGATCTAGAATCTTCCAGGAGCCCCTTCAGTATAACTGTAAAAGCCTGGGTACAGGTGTAACAAATACAAAATTTTCTTGGCTAATATTTTAATTTTGAAACATGAATTTACATATTTACAAGTTTGCTTGGAATAATGAAAAAAGTTGACTACCTAGTACTCTAGTGAGGTTTAAGTGACCCGATTTATTTAATTTATATTGGTTGATATTTTTTATTTGATATTTTTCTAACTATGGTTCGTTAATAATGGTTTATTATGGTTAATTATGATTCGTTTATTATCTTATAATACGTGACCCCTAATAAATGTGACCCAATTGTATTATTAATTTATCAGTTTTCAGAAAGTTCTATTGCCTCATTGATTCAGTGTTTATTTTTGGTGTTACCACAAACCACTTTTTAAAGACAATCAAGCTATTCAAAGTTTGCTCAAAGAGACAAATGAACTTCACAACGAAAAATATGGTTCAAGTTTCCTGATACTAACTTAATTGAAATTCCATACTGTACCTTTGATCCTGGTAGTTTAATGATGTTTCGATGTAGACAAATAAGGGCAGACACACTCATTAAAAACCCAATAGCTCCTATTGCAGTAAGACACGAGCCCTGAAAAGTTTATGTTAGTAATTTTTAGTGGTATTGAATCTATGAAATGTCATAAATAAATTATATCAGTCACCTAGCTAAAAAAATTACTCTATTTCTTCAGGACCATGGAAATAAAATGATCAATCATGTGATTCTCCCATTGTCCCGAATATGAACACTTAAAAGCTATGGCAGCAAACATATCAGCATCTATTAGATACGAAAACCAAGTCGACTCAACAGAACTTTTCAACACCACCCAAGACTTCCTCTCTCACATATCCCTTAACTCCAAAACAGGAGCTAGAAACAGGTACAATGTCAGGAGGTCCTACAGCGAACAAGCCCCGGAAATGGGTGGTGGTTTCATATGGGACGACAGCGAGTCCAGACTCCACCGCTTCTCTTCCATTCCCCTCGAGATGACCAGTAATCAGGTGCGCTTCACCAAGGACATCAGCAAGGAGGAGTGCAGCAGCAAGTTTTTGTTTGTTTCAAAAAACTGTGCGATTGTGTCTGTGTTTTCTGTGTTGCCGTACAAGTTATCGGAAGGAGCTACAAACAAGAGGAAAACGTTGAGTTTATCAGGCCAGGAGCACGGTGTAAGTCAGTACGCACAGACGACTTCGTATGCTGCTCTTTTGGAGGAAACTGAAAGTTCTGTCGAAAATTATGACCCATTTTGGTTGGAGAATCCTGAGCGAACCACAAACAGTTACAAAACTGATATAGTTTTACCTGGAATCATAGTTTCGTTTCTTGAATACGAAAATCCGGAGTCGTTTAAAAAGGATGAAAACGATCAGTTTAAAGAAAAATGGCCCGAAGTTGACATAACTCTTAGTAAAATGAAAAGTATCAAGCATGACCTTCTTAAAGTAGCCGAATCTCAGAAATTGCCTATAATGGTCCTCTGTTACTCCTACTGTTACTTTGAAACTTTGGCATTCTGTAAATATATCAACAAAGCCAACAGGAAGCTAGCAGCTGGAGCTTGTCTTATGTTGGCCAAGAAATTTCTGTTCTGTAACATCTGCATCTTATCCGAACTGACAGAAATACTGAGAGTATCTAGCCGCGATATAATCGCTGAGGAGTTTAAAGTTTTGGCTGCTCTCAAGTTTTCTCTGCATTATCCTCAATCAGCCATTCTACCTCACTATGAAAGATTGATGGGAATGCCTATCGATCATTAGAGCACTAGTTTTTGCTCTGAGTCTCACGAAAAAGGGGGCTTTAAGCCTAGAGAGCTACTAGAGTAGTATTTATATAGAAAGACTGCTGACCAATTTTACCTCTTTTTATACGTGTAATTGTATTTGTCGATCTTCGGTTTTATTTTATGTAATATTCACTTGATACTTATTTGAAAAAAAATCTCATTCGAGCAACAAGTTTGATATATCGTTTTTAGACATATTTAGGTCTAGGTGGTAGCTAGTTTGTTGTTACATGGTCAGTACTCGGTACTCACGTTGATGACATCGAAGGAACAGTCGGTGGTGTAGTTAGAGCAGTCGTGATCCTCCACATTGTAGCCCATCACTGCTAGCGACCCCCTACAGGGTATTAAATGTATATCTTACAAATGTTATACAGTTATGGGGTTATTAACGAATGAATGCTTACATGGAGGTGTAGGATATATAATTTTCCATCTTTTTAAAGCTAAATGGCTGAGTAGCGCAGAGCATAGAGCTTTGGACTTTCGTTCAGGAGGTCCTGGGTTCGAATCTTAGTGCTGCCGAGCCATGGGGTTAGGGTGTTTAACGCTGTGTCAATTTTTAATTATATCTTTTAAGATGGAATACTCTCGTGTGGCTGTATCAGACCGCTGAATGGGCTCTCCGTTGGGTCTATGCAGCCCCCGGTTGACTCAGCTAAAAGATCGGGGAACCGTGATTGAGGGTTATATGAGTTTTGTATTCGTATTTTGTTACACCTTACCCAGGCTTTTACAGTTATGCTGGAAGATTCCAGATCTTTTAACGGAGACCCTTCTCATTTAATCCTCAATCACGGTTCCCGGTCATTCGACGGAGTCGACCGAAGAAGATTGCATAGACAAATGCCATTAACGCCAATGCCCTTAGCTTGTAGTGGCGAAGCATTGGACGAATACAGTACGGTAAAACTACCAAAACCATCGCTAACCTTAAAAAATCCTTCGGGTCCTGTAATTGGCCGGCAACATTAAAACCATATGGCTGTTGGATACATCGAAGTAGAATAAGTGTTAAATAAAAAGAATTAGCCAATAGGAAGCCAGATGCGACGAATAAATTACGAAAATCGCTTTCCTGTGGTAGACAAAATTGTCGACTCTTCCTCAAGAATTCTAACGTATATATTTTACAGAAACGCAAGAATTGTTAATAGATAATTAAATATTTCTGAACCCTAAAAAAGGTGATTAATATAGATCTAAACGTGTTGATAGTTCTAACGCCAATCTGCCTCACTGCGATACCTTTTCTTGCTGTGATCGTCACTTGACATCTGTATTCAAGGGACACAGAATAAGCGAGGTTAGGATAGTTGCCGTTATGTAGAAATCAGTTCAGATCGCAACTTATGTTATTAACAACAATGGAGCAAGGAATCGATAAGACAAAGCATTTACCGATTGATCCGTATCGACTGTCGAGGAAATTGTTAATTATATCTTTTTAGATTGAATGACACTCGTGTGGCTGTTTTAGACAGCTGAATGGGCTCTACCATCGCTACACTCTACAGTCGTGACAGCTATTCAATGATTTAGTATAATTGTCTTTCAAAGTTTTATGTAGTCATTAGGTGACTGGAATGCCTGGAATCACCTAACTCTCGCAAAATACCTAACGAACAAAAGCAGAGGAGAAACACATGTGACTATAGAAAATTTAGTGGTCGCTATGACAGTTCCATAATGAGTTCATGAGTGACAGTTTATCTGGTTCCAACGTCTGGCACTGTGACGGTGTGACTTGTGAGATATCAATTACCATACTTTATTGATGTAAGAAACCTAGTGAAAACAGCTTATATAGTTGCTAAATTGTTCCTACCTTTTGTATCGATACTCAGCAGACGATTCCGTCATTGTACAAATACCAGGCCAGTAACAGACGCAATACTTTTATTAAGTCTCAACAAAATTAGGCAAGATACTACAAAGTACTGCAAGCACGTACTGTGAAACTTAACGATCATACACATATAGGTAAGGCGACCAGCTTGCGTTTATGCAAAGTGGTGCCACTTAAAGCTAGTTGTACTGGTACAGTACGAAGCGTTAAGCACTGTGCAGTGCACATGGAAGGGTGATAATTGGCTCTTATTGTTTTGTTTCAAGATCTTCCCTTGCTGATTGATCAAGGATGTTTTCATTATTTTGACATGCGTTTTTTGTGCTTCTAATCAATAAAAATTGGAAAATAACACGTACTGCAGACATCAATTCGGAATGGCTAAGTGATCAATTATAGAACAAAAAACTAATTAACCGAATGAAATAAGGTCGACCAACTTATCCTAGACATTGCCCTTTTTCTATGAATTACAGCCCTGGCATCCTGGCACCTGATTCTCACCTTATCTCAATAACATGCTTCATAACTGCGGTAAAGACCTTTATTGTGAGACAAAAGCAACCCTCTAAGATCTTGGCTGTTTAACACAATTCATGCTGCACGAAGATCCTTGATTTATGCGGGTAACAGGAGCCTCAATGTGCGAGGGTTATTGTAAGACACAGTTATTGTACTGGAACTCTAAATCTTCCTTACTCACGTGGTGGAGTCACATTCTCTTAGTCACCTAGAGATAGGCTGGCAGTCGCAGATATCAATTCTAAATAGATTAAACTGTATAGAAGGACAGCTATACCTAGATACTGTGAAGGTTAAAGATTAAAGAACTGACAATGAAAGAAATTAATTGTGATGACAGTGGTTTTATTTCTCTGTGGTATTAGAACGGAATATACAATTAACTAATTTAAGATATGGTCGAAATGTTTCACCACACAGTTATACCGAAAATCATTGTGTGTATATAAAACTGAAGTAAAATTCACGTCAGAGAGCGACTAAACAGAATTGACACTGTGTCATATTTAAATTCTGGATTGCAATAAAGTTATTTATTCGTTTAAGAGAAAGAATTCGAAATATGCTTAGTTAAGAAATATCTGCCGTCATGGAACTATCCACAGCTGATAAAGAAAAGCCGCACTGATATGTTTTCCATTTAAATTGCCCGAACAAGAAATTCTGCTACAGCAAATGGTCTGAAAAATTGTGCCATGAGGTTAATTGTCCAACTCGTAATGAATTAAGTGGCACCAGACCTCTTCATGAATTAACCACTGCTGTAACACAGTTTTCAGTTAGTATACCTTACACTGCCTAGACGCTGTTTATTCAATTATACCGTGGTTCACCTTGGCTACAAATCTCTAAATTTGACCACTTTTGCATGATAACAATGCTCGTTCCAATACATGCTTTATTGCAGCCTACTTTTACTAATTGAGTTACGCTTAATCTGCATTTTCCCATAGAGATACAAGCAAAACCTTACTCAAGTTTTTTTAAAAACATACTTGTTAGTTGTTACCATTCATGAGCCATTCACATGCCTTCCATAATATTTTAGTATCAAGCCTTCTTCTGTAATTGATGACGCAGCAAGTCATGCAGTGTGCACTTATTTTAGGCGACTGCCTCCGCAAGAGTTGTAATTTTCTTCATTTACTATTAAGTGTGTCCCTAAATCAAAATTGTGTCCCCTGTGCAGCAAATTTGAAATATCTACGTATAGACCCTGCCAATGTTAAAGATCGCCAACATGTAAACGTTAGAATTAAAGTCAGTGTTTCAATAATTCTCATAGCTAATTTTAACGGCGATAAGATATAAATTCAAGCAGAATCACACTGATGCACATGCAAGTTCCTATGAGCTCGGCAACCAAAACAACCGCTACTGAGCGCACACAATGCTTAACTTTCATTTTGTATCCATGTTTCCTACTTACAATAGCACATCTTCAAAATATGGTTCATGGCGCACTGAAAGACAAAAAGAAGACCACATATCATAATTTCTAGACTATAAAGTAAATAAGTGAATACTGAATACCACCTCTAGATTTATAAGCCAAGCAATACAAGCGTGACCAACCTTATCATCCCATAGATGATAAAGTTGGTTTTTGTTGTGCTTTTCCCTTAAATCTGAGCTTTTTTGTGTCGTTAGCTAGTAGCTACAATAGGCCTAAGGCCGTGGTGGCTAAAATCAAAGCAGACAAAAAATCTCGTTTTAATGACAAATTTTATTTCTGACATGATGGTATTTTCCCTTACAAAAAGGCTAGGTATTAAGACTATTTCAAAGAATATGTTTAAAAGAGTAATAAGTTGGTGAGTGACATTCGCATTCCCAAAATATCCCATCATTAGCTCTGATTGGTGATCCCTTTATCACTAACGATCCAATTTATGATTTATCATCGACTGTGAAAGATTGGAGTTCAAATCTTGTCAAGGCCAGGCCACCTAGCTGTGACTAATCCTAGAATTTGAGTCTTGAGATATCACGTCAGTAATGAGTATAAACTGCAGTGTAATGACAAAATTTACATGACAGAGTTTAGGTTATGGAATGACCACGAACTTTCATACACCAGGAAATCAAGAATTCTTTGTTCCCACCTGATTCTTAACTACATAATCCATATGAACCCATTTTGAGGCTGAATGATTTAAATTAATTTATATTTTTACTAATTCAGTCATTACTAATCTAATTTACTTCTTTAGGACATGGCTATAAGTATTCCAGTATCCACCAGTTCTGTAGCGATACAACTACAACACTCATCCCACTACAACATCCGCTGTTACGATGCAATATTCCGTGTTTTAGCTGGCCAGTGTCACCTTAACGGTCACAAACTGGACAAAGATACCAGCTCTGTGACTCTCAACAGTCTAGATTCCCACTCTAGATTGTCGCTGAACACCGGTAGTAACGCGAGTATTCCGTCAACTAAAGTCAAACAATGTTTGGTGGAAGTAGGGACTGAAGAAGATCATAAGATTATAGATAAAATCGGAGCTGTCATATTGATATCACCCTCTGATTCCTCCACTTCTTTGGTCCGTTCGACTTACAAACGTCTTTGGGCACCGCTCTCCGAGGAAGAACCTCTGGTCAAACTGGATTATTTCGAGTTGTTCTCCGGACTCAATAAAGCAGTTTGTATTTCTGGAGATTGGTCAGATCCGATAAAGACTGTGACGTCATCAGAATGTCGTGTTGCCGTGTGTGGACCCCAGAACTCTGGCAAGTCTACTCTTTGTAGGTACGCTGTAAACAAGCTGTTAGAACGCCACAAAACTGTCCTCTTTCTGGAGGGAGATATCGGACAGTCGGAACTTACACCCTCAGGGCTCGTTACTTTGTCAGTGTTAAGAGAACCCCTCCTCAACCCTCCCTTCTGTAATAGATCTAGCTTTGTGTCTGATCTGAGTTTGTCCAGTGATCACCTCTCTGCAGAGAGTTATTGTGTGGGCGTTGTGTCCCCTTCGCAGGTCATGAACGAGTATTTGGAGAAAATGAAACTCATCCTAGACAAAGCTAAGAAGTTGAATAAAGGTGGTGTACCCCTTGTTGTTAATTTCATGGGTTGGACTAAAGGGTTTGGTGTAGCGCTGCATGCTGATATTCTGAGAATGTTGGAGCCCTCACACGTGTTAAACTTACAGACAAATTCTACTAAAGATCTTCCTCCGATACTCGAACTACTTGAAATTCCAGGAATTCTACCTGAGGACGAGAACAAGATCCAAACCAAACCGCAAGTTCTTAACATTCCTGGCTACACCGGACACTCATCTACCGCTGGTTTCCAAGCGTTCGAACTGCGACACTTAGCCCTGCTGAACTACTTCTCACCGATCTACAGCAGGAATAACAGCTCCATACTCCCACCCTACAAGGTCAGGTGGAGTGACGTAGCAGTGATAATACCTTACGGGATTGAGGAGAAAATGGCTGCATACAGTTTGAACTGTTCTGTTGTTGCGCTTCTTACAGGACGTCCCGTCGAGATGTCACGTGACACTGAAGACATTCGTGTTGTTGAGGAGGAGGCTGGTTATATGAAGTGTTTGGGACTCGCTATTATCAGAGCTATTGACATCAATGAAAAGGTATTCTACATCAACACTCCAGTCGATAAATCATCTCTAGATCAGGTATATGTGATGAAACATACTGTCTTGCCAGTGCCACATGTACCCTCCGGCTCTCTACCCATGCCGTATGTCTCCAATTTAGCGGCATCTGAGATACTAGGAATGGGTTCTCGGAGTCAGAGGGCTAATCTTAAGCGACGATATCGTGCTGTGTCGTAACTTTTAAGGTTTTTTTTTAATATGCTTCAGTCGGTTATTGATATGGAGTTATAATATTGTCTTTTTTAATTAAAATATTTGACTTACAATCAGTTCGTGGTCATAAATTTTGGTATTATAAATTCAATCTCCTACTAGGGATATTTATAGCATGCACTTCATGGACAGTTATTAGCCACTAAATGTTCTTATCGAAAGGAGTATGGACACATGTTACTTCATTAACGAATCTGCGTGAACGATCATATGGAAATTGATCGACACAAAATGTACCAAAGGGTACTGAGCGCCATCTCTAAACCACTTTGTAATGTATAAATTTCCGTTGCTCACATTTTAAAAACGCGCATATTTCGCGCGCGTAAATTCTTGTCAGGCCACATGTGTACCATATTTTGTGAGCTGATACATTTGCAAGTCTTATCTAACCTTAAAATTGAGAATAGAATGATGGTGGACGGAGCAAATGAGGAAGACGGTACAGGCATTGAGCACGACATGGAAGCAATGAACGACGAAGAGGAAGTCGTCTACGAAGAGGACGATGTTATCCACCCTCCAATTGTTAGTACATTTGACAAAGATAAGAATTGAAACTCTTTAACGGGCAAACTAACTAGACCTTTAAAAACAAGATTTTATCGAAATGTTTTAGTGTTTAATCAAATAAAATATGTAGGCAGTTAATTCAACAATGACACACCCAGGAAGCAGACCCTGCGGAAGTAGAAGTTGAGGACATGTCAGACAAAACTTTCTCCCAACACAAGGGGTCGGTTTTTGCTGTTGATATTTCAAAATCAGAGGAGTTTATCTTGACTGGCGGAGAGGATGACATGGCATACATTTGGAAAATATCCGGTTGGTTAAATTGTTAAGCGTTAGTTTTAGAAATTCGAACAAGGAAAAGATAGGGTCTGATGATTTTCTCTGTAGAGCTTTCTGCGGAACACTGAACACAGTTTTATATGTTGTAAAACTGTCCTTGTTTTCTAGTCGCTGCACTGGAACACAAATCACAACGCAATTAACGATAGTAATTGGCAAACTTCAATAGTCTTCAGTTATTTGATCTTTAAACTCAAGAACTGAGAACGCAAGATTATGACAACTGACGCAAGCACGTATCATTACATTAGTATCAGTAATCATAGGCTGAAGTATTCAATGGTATAGAAAATACTTACATGCTGCCCATAAGTAGTAAAACTTCTTAGCTCTCCCTCTCCGCTATTTGCCTTCAACTGAACTGTTCCTTTATCTATACCATAACAGTTGCTGGCATGAAACACGGCACAAAATAAACTATTGTCTATTTATCCGTTGACACCGATATTCATACAACTTAACGTATCACTAGGGTATTTAATGCTCGTTATCTACTCCACGAGGGCCTCTAAGACACGCCAACATTTAACTCCCAAACTTGTAGGAAATGCTGGAGTGAGAGTTTGCTCGTTATGTCGTTATTGCAGCCACATTCCGTAATGGATGTCCTGGCTGCTGGTTCTGTGTGTCAGTTAATGATCTTGTAACACTGGTGTTGACCCCAACCCTCCTGATGAATGCCATTACGCAAATGTCTCTTGCGGTTGATAAAATGACAATGTGTTCAGAAGTACTATGGGCCGGTTATATAAACTAGAGCGGTAAAAAAGTTTATTAGTTGTGTTACAAAATTGTGTGGCAATCATTCCATCACACTTTATTTGTAACCCCAATAGAAATCAAAGATCATTTTGATCATTAGAATTGTTCATAATCTATGAATCTACCCATATTTCATTCCCAAATATCAATAAGAAGGTTTGACATATTTTATTGCTTTTTATCATACTTAAAGTCGTTAAAATAAAGAACCAATTTTAGTCTAGAAAAAGCACCCAGGGTTTACTACAGGTGCTTCATCAGAAAGGACGCTAGGATGAGGTATTCTATTTCAAACTTTTAATAAACGAACTTGAACCGATGAAAGCAAAAAATATATATTTTTATCGTGATTAGCATGCATTATCCAATTTCACACGAACTGTATGCAATTAAAATTCAAACTAAGAAGAGTTTATATTCAAGGAGGAACAAATGCTTCCTTTCTCCCACTACTAGAACGAGATATTGGAGTTTTTTCTGCTGCTGCCTTTAATCCCGACAAAGAATGAAGTCGGCTGGTTTTCTTTTTCCCACTATTATCTGAGGATATAGATCTTTCTCGTGAGTGGAAGCTGTTCACCTCATTTCTCAGTTTGGAGATTCCTTTTAGCAACCTTGTATTCCCGACACTGGTGTTGGAAATTCTCCGTTTGAATTCTAAACGTGAGTATATCGGATCACCCGGCATTTCCCTGGGAACTCCCGCCTCCCCAGTCAACCACCAAGTTCGCCTGGTTTTGAATCCTGGAATGTTGATGGACGGTTTCCGCTCCACATAGGAAAACTGATTTTGAAAGTTATTGTCCAAGATATGTCTCATGTCATTGCTCATATGGATTCTATTAGCTTCTCCAGAAGACTCTAGGTTATTAGCATATCTGGGTTCTTTGCCGTAGATACAGTAGTGATACATGTAGTTTCCAGCTAGCCCAGCCACGCAGCTTCCAGAGTGTATTCCTATTCTCATATAAACCGGCCGATCGTTGAGTCGCTTGATTCTTATATCTTTGGTCGTTGAAAGAACATCGAGGGCAAAAGCAGCAATGTGTCTTGCGTGTGCTGAACCGTTAACGTCCGGAACCGGAAGTCCACTCACAACAACATAGGCGTCTCCAATTGTTTCTATCTTGACAACATTATGCTTTCCTATGGCCTTGTCCATAATCGTGTAGAGATTGTCGAGCATCTCGACCACGTCCATAGGACCTCCATCTTCTAAGTTCGTCAGATCAGCTACGATACTTGTAAATCCTTTTATGTCTGAGTAGAAGAAGCTGCAGTTCGAAAACACTTGAGGTGCTATTGGTGCTTTTGACGTCATCTTTTGCTCGGCTATTTCTCGGGGCAACAAAGAATAAACTAACTCTTTTGTTCTTTCTTTTTCCTTCAGTAAATCTCTATTTTTCACATCAAATAACTCCTTGAGTTCTTTGGATTTCTTCTCAAGAGTGACTAACCATTGGTCTACAAGAGATCCTAAGTAGCACTGAGAACCTGTTTCCAGTCTCTCCAAGATTTCTAAAACTGTTGGTCTATCTTCGGGCTTGTGAAGTGTACAGAGAAAATACAGTTGTTTCACAAAATTCAGATCATCTTTGAAATCATCTGACTCGCTAGTGCCTCGCGATATCGTTGATTCTGTCTCACTCTCTGATATTGACATCAAAGTGTCTGATTGGACTGAACTGCTTATTCGTTTTATCTTTACTGACGATTCTCTCTCGGTCGTATGGGTACTCTTTGAGTTCTTTGAGTTCTTTGAGTTGGAAGATCTGTTCAAACCAAAGGACATGGTCTTTAATGTTTCATCATCTAGCGGTTTCTCTCCCTTTTTTATCTGCTCGATTTGATCAAGCAGCACCTGAACGTTGATATTTTCATCATAGAAAATGCGGAATGGTGGTTCACCTTTTATCAGTTCAGCTAAGATGACACCAAACGAGTATATATCGTTTTCCCGAAACCCCAGAACATCTTTAATTTCTCCATTCAGATGTTGAGGTGACATCCACAGTTTATCATAAACTTGTCTGGACCCATTGAGCTCTTTCATCTCTACTCCACGGTTAGTGTAAACCTCCCCTTCCTGTATGTGTCTCCAGTAGAACCCTTTCAGTTTCACATTCCAATGAGCATCCACCACGCAATTGAGGGACGTCAGGGATCCATGGTAAGAAAAAGCACTACCGTTAAGATAAGAGAGTCCCCTAAGAATATCAGCTGCAAACGAACGGATGAATGAAGCTGAGCGTAATCTCTGCTCTGTCCTGATAAGATGTTGTAAGGGACCTTTAGGACAGTCCTCCAGCACTATCGTTAGTCCTGCGGTATCAAGACAGCAATGTAAGAGCTGGACAATGTTGCTGTGGTGGATCCTGTTTAGCTCTCTCAACATCGTAACTGTTCTCTTGTCCGTCGGAGAGACCACTATGTCTGTCTTGCTCACGAATATGGGTTTGAAATGACCGTCAGGACTCTCTGTGTTAGTCTCGATAAGTCTTTGTAACTGTTCGGTCGTCAAGAAGAATGACTGCTTGGGAACTCTGCGGCGGGTCAACCAGATCCTAAGGACAGTAACAGTTAAAATACTGACAATAACAACACATACTGCCAAGATGAGAGTGATCCGTGATTCTGAACAGCTGATATCATGCCACTTACACGGTGGTCGGTCAGGAACTTTTATCGGAGACACCTGATCATCGACCTCCGATGCTGTGTAGACGCCTGTCGCTCTCGTTGGAGAAAGTAGTAACACGGCTGTCATTTCTTCGTCAGAGTCTTTCAGTAGAAAGTATGCCAACATTTCGGAATATCTGGAACCGCGCGGGTTAGTTATTATTTTTCCAGTTTTCCCTGCGATACTATCCAGACGTTTTATCTCGTCAGAAATTTTACTGCCATCAGTGGGATCCTTCGTCTTGTTCAAGGCGTGCGAGTAAACAAGGATTGTGTCGTAAACATGCTGAGAGAGGAAGATGTGTTCAATGCACGGTGGTTTCTTCGATATTTTCTTCATGAGCCTGCAGAAGAACTCATCTTGCTCATTGAATTTTGGTAAATTTGGCACCACATAAATTACCGATCTGAATGCGAGTTTGGCATCATCGTCGTCCTTCTTTTCATCTTCACTGCAACACTTACACATGAGTCGACCCATACGACAACTCTGATCACATCTCCAAGGTAAGATCTTCTGGTTGCTGAACGACAATCCTATCTGGAAATTCACTGCTATAAATCTATAGCTGCTCCAGTCACACCAGGACTGTCCGATGCATAATCGGTAAAATGATAGAACCAACCCCCTAAAAACTTGAGGACTAGAAAACACGGAGATTATTCGGTTCTGCTTCAGCATGTCCGTAATTAGTCCTTCTGACAAGGTGTTGTTAGCGAACATCGTGAATGATGTGATTTTTTCATAACCTATTTCATCTCGCAGTGTCCGCGTTAAGTTAGAATACTTTGCCGTACAACCAGATTCTTTTTCCCTCTGCACTACCGTTACTATCTCCTTCCAGCCAAAGTATTTATAGATCCCAGCATGGTAGTATGCCTGAATTTCCGTAGATTCGTACAATCTGGTAAAAGTAGGAAACTTTGTCACGTCATTTAGATCATCCTGAAAACTTGCTACACTGATGACGGGGACATTTTCAGCCGTCGCGAAGGTCGCGACACTCTCCCCGCTACTCCTGTCTCCACATGCCGGCCCTATCAGAACGTTCGCTCCGTGTTCCACTCGCAAAGTATAAGCATAGCCCAGGGTGTCGAAAGTTCGGCCACAAGACCGATATTCGGAGGCGTTGACGAGTTCCAACTCGAACTCAGGGATGAGATCAGGATTTGAGTTGATGTCCTCCACTGCTATTTCAGCCACCTTCCCCTGGTTAAACAGATCTATGTAAGTACAATCTGCTCGTTCTTGAGGAAAAAGCAGCCCTACTTTAACCTTTCTCTTCTGACTTGCGCGAGAGGAAGGATGTAGCTCGATCTTTGAGATGTTGTCACTGCAGCTGTAGAGCTGTTTGTCGATATCTGGTTGGTCCCAGGGACAGTAAGGGTCCCAGGTACCTCTTGTAACGGAAATCCAGGTTAGGAAGAGAAGAAGGATACACATTTCACTTCGCAGTAGCTTGCTTAGCGGGGAAGTCTGCCCTCATTCTGAATGGAATTGTTTAATTTCATTATGTACTTGCTTTAATCCATACAATTTGAACCTTTTATTCGAATGGGGACCGAGTAACCCTCGGCCAATGTCAAACATAATCAGTAATCCTAAAAATATTTTAAAAAGCAGTAAGCACAAAAGTTTTCAAGGGCAGTTCTGAACAAGAAATGAAAACGATAGTATCAAAGTTGTGGCAAATCCGAATTTTATTTGAAATCCGACTCCTGGTTCCTGAAGTGTTACGGCGGAATCCACCAGATAATCTCGATATGAACGGCGTGTCCTCGAACTCTAATTATCCTGCAGGGACTCGACCAAGTCTACGTGAATTCGCTTTAGGGGTAAATATTGAGACCTGGCTATTCGTGCCCTTTCGATGATTTCATTTGAGTTGTAATTCAAACATGTCTACACAAATTGGAGAGTATTTCGATTGAAAAGTGTTCAACCGAAGTTCAAATTGAAGTTTCGTTGTTCAGCAATGTCTACCAATTCATCAAGAAGTCTGAAGAGATTCACATCAGTTTGATTAAATAAAACTCTTTCTGAAGTTAAGGGAACTCTTATCAACATTGAGGCATACAATCGAAATCAATAAAGATTCGCTGCTTTAAATAATTATAGATCAAAATCAAATAAATTTCGCACAACTTTTTAGCACTTTGAGCATTTTCTTATATACAACATGGGCAACTTCTCAAAATGCAAAAGGTCGAGAATATTCAGAATAAACAATAGAAAAGCCCCTAAACTGCACAAATCATGCTTCATGCGAAGCTCCTTGAGCTATATTAATGTGGGTAAATATTTTTAAAGATAAAAAAGGGGCATCGAAGCCTTTTAAAAACCACCTCTTCTTTTAGTATTGCTCGATTTCATTCCTGCCATTGACCTTAAGACTTCAGGAACTGATCCCGATCGATTTTTCCTCGACTTAGCACTTTTCTCGGAGGATTCAGAAAGTGTTCTTATGTGGGTACTTGTCACTTCTCCTCTTAGTCTGGCTACCCCCTTTATCAGCAACTTAGGATTAGCCGTGCTAGAAGTCTTACGTTTAAATTCCAGATTTTTGTAAATTTCATCTTTTGGCATGTCGCGTTGGACGCCTGCCTCGCCGGTCAACCACCAGGTGCGCGCGCTCTTCGATTTAAATCCTGGTATATGAACAGAAGGTTTTCGTTCTACAAACGAGAACTGGTGCTGGAAGTTTTTCTCCAAGATATGTCTCATGTCATTGCTCATATGGATTCTATTAGCTTCTCCAGAAGACTCTAGGTTATTAGCATATCTGGGTTCTTTGCCGTAGATACAGTAGTGATACATGTAGTTTCCAGCTAGCCCAGCCACGCAGCTTCCAGAGTGTATTCCTATTCTCATATAAACCGGCCGATCTTTGAGTCGCTTGACTCGTATATCTTTGGTCGTTGAAAGAACATCGAGGGCAAAAGAAGCAATGTGTCTTGCGTGCGCTGAACCGTTAACGTCCGGAACCGGAAGTCCACTCACAACAACATAGGCGTCTCCGATTGTTTCTATCTTGACAACATTATGCTTTCCTATGGCCTTGTCCATAATCGTGTAGAGATTGTCGAGCATCTCGACCACGTCCATAGGACCTCCATCTTCTAAGTTCGTCAGATCAGCTACGATACTTGTAAATCCTTTTATGTCTGAGTAGAAGAAGCTGCAGTTCGAAAACACTTGAGGTGCTATTGGAGCCTCAGACATCATTTTCTGTTCGGCAATTTCTCGGGGCAGTAACGAATACACCAAATCCTTCGTCCTTTCTTTTTCCTTAAATAAATCTTTGTTTTTGATATCAAAAAGTTCTTTCAACTCTCGAGATTTCCTTTCAAGGGTTTCCAACCATTGATCCACGAGAGAGCCAGGGTTGCTTCGAGAACTAGTCTCTAATCTTTCCATGATCTCTTCGATTGTCATCCTTTCTTCCGGTTCGTTTTGCGTGCAAAGCAAACAAAACTGTTTCACAAAAGTAAGATCATCCTCAAGAGAGTCGTATTCTTGGAATTCGCTGCTTTGGTAAGACAGCGTCGATTCCGTAGGAGTCGTCGAAATAGGTCCGGACGATAACGATTTTCTTGAATGCTCGGAAGCCTTTCTGCTTCCAGTACTTTTCTTATCGATATTTGATGATGAACTTGAAGTTTCAGACGAAATGGATGATGTTTCTGATGAAATGATCAACTTAGAGTTCTGCGACTGTGCATCATCATCTTTCAGCGGTTTCTCTCCTTTCTTGATAAGTTCGATCTGGTCGTAGAGAACTTTTACGTCGATATTTTCATCGAAGAAAATACCGAAAGGTGGCTCACCATTTATCAATTCAGCTAAGATAACCCCGAAAGAGTAGATGTCATTTTTCTGAAAACCATCTGTATCCTTTATTTCTCCGTTATGGTATTGTGGTGACATCCAGAGCCCGTCGTAGACTTGTCTCGGTGTATTTATAGCCCTCATTTCCAGTTCATGATTACTGTATATTTCTCCTTCTTTAATTTGTCTTAAGTAGAATCCCTTGAGTTTGACATTCCAGTTTGAGTCAACTACGCAGTTCAGAGAAGTCAGTGCACCGTGATAAGAAAACGTACTACCCCGCAGAAAAGACAAACCCCTGACAATATCTGTAGCGAAAGATTTGATAAAGGAAGCTGTTTTGACTCTCTGCTCGGTTCGGATGAGACGCTGTAACGGACCTTTCGAACAGTCCTCCAAAACGAGAGTAAGACCGGCGGTGTCCATGCAGCAATGAAGGAGTTGCACTATATTGTTGTGATGCACTTGGTTTAGTTCTCTTAACGTGGCTGCTGTTGTTTTATCCGTTGTGGAAACAATAATGTCCGTTCTCTGCACAAATACCGGTTTGAAATGCTTATCTCTTTCTTCTGTGCGAGCTTCCATCAATTTTTCTAGCTGCTCCGAAGTGATAAAGAACGATTGATGGGGGCTCCTTCTTTGCGTCAACCAAATCCTAAGTATAGTTCCACCCACAATACAAACAAGAGTAACGAAAACACCAGCTATCAGTGTGCTGAGAGGTCCCTCACATGTGAAATCATGCCATTCACAAGGAGGCTTATCTGGTATGTAGACGCTTGCCGGATCAAGCTGTCCTTCTATCACCTTGGCGGTGTATCTACCCGTGTTTCTCGTCGGCAAAAGTTTCAGAAGTGCTGTCATCTCCTCATCAGACGTTTTGACCAGGAAGTAAGCCAGCATTTCTGTGTAGCGAGAGCCCTGGGGGTTTGGTATGATTGTTCCAGATTTGCCCGTGATATTTGTTAGCTGTTTGAACTCCTTTGAGATGTTCCGACCATCTTTGGGATCCTTGGTTATGTTAAGAAGGTGTGCGTAAACAAGAACCGCATCGTACACGTGCTGAATTAAGTAGACTTTTTCGATGCATCCAACATTTGATTTAATCTTATCCGGAATGTTGGGTGATTCCGTCAGTTTCTTCATGAGTTTGCAGAACAGATCATCCTGTTTAGAGAATTTGGGTACGTCAGAAACGATATAGATTACTGATTCGAATGCCCGTTTCGCCTCCTCGTCATCCTTTTTCTCTTCCTCAGAGCAGCAAAAGCACCGTTCTCTAAAACCGCGTAAACTCTGGTCACAGCTCCATGGCAGAATCTGCTCGTTGCTGACCACAAAACCGATTTGGAAGTTCACTATGATGAACCTGTAGTTGGACCATTTACACCACCAATGATTTTCACACTCTCTGTAAAATGAAAGTACGACCTGCCGAACAACGTCGGGAGATCCAAACAGAGACACAATTCTGTTTTCTTTCAAGATGGTTGTCATATTTTTGGTGCTCAGCGTATCGTCCGACATCAGCGAGTATTTCTTTATTTTATTGTAGCCCATGTCTTTCAATGTACGCGTCAGATTTGCCCACTTTGCAGTACAAGAGGGGTTATTTTCGTTTTGTACAACAGTAACAATCTCCTTCCAGCCAAAATAATCATACACCCCTGCATGGTAGTACGCCTGAATCTCAGTAGACTCGTACAGTCTCGTGAATGTCGGATATCTCTCCACATCATTGAGATCGTCCTGAAAACTAGCCACGCTGATTACGGGCAGGTTTTCTGCGGCGGCAAAGCTAGCGACACTGGATCCGCTGTTGCCGTCCCCACAAGCGGGACCGATCAGAACATCCGCTCCCTCCTGTACCCTCAGGGTGTAGGCGTAACCAAGCGTGTCAAAAGACACATCGCAGGATCGGTACTCTGACGCTTTCACGAGTTCCAGCTCGAAGTTCGGGATCAAATCAGGATTTGAGTTTATGTCTTCAACGGCTATTTCGGCCGCGATTCCTTGATTGAAAATGTCTATATAAGTACACGCTGCTGGAATTTGAGGCAACAAAAGTCCAACTTTTATCTTTTTCTTGACGGTAGCTGACGGAGGCGGCACTTGTTTCGTGTTGTTGTTTCTGCAGCTGTAGAGCTGTTTGTCTATTCTTTCGTCTATTCCCGGAAGATTCCAAGGACAGTATGGATCCCAAGTCCCCTCAGAAATTCTTATTATAGTAAAAACGGCGAGGAAAAGAAGTATCATGACATCAGTCGTGAGTTTTATCGTCACGTCTTCATTTTCTTACCGTACAAGTTCTTATTACGCTATGAGAAGGAATATTTAAAATTATGTTAGAACTTTGTAATTTTATAGATTAGCAGAAAGAGAAGCTCATTGACAATCGGGACACAGTTTGACTATAGGTTGTAAAATTGACGTTTAATATGATAAACGTACAAATCATAAAACAAGTGTTGGTGAGCAGAAAGCAGAAGGCTATAAGTATAACATAATAAAAGAAATTTGACACCGAGTTGTAAAGTGTAAAGCGTGAGATCCAGCTGACCTTAATCACGATATAAACGGTGATAGGTATGCATGAAGTGGATTCTTCTAAATGCGGTTCAGATTTTCGTATAATTTCTCCGTACCTTATAATAGATAAGATTGGCTTAAATGGATCCTAATTTTATTTTTCTCTTTTCATGCCTGATTCATATGCTCGTTATTGGTTATAGGAGATATTAATCAATGACGTATCCCAGGTTCGAATTAGTCAATATTCACAGTTTTATCTACAATTTGAAATACAATAACTGAATTTGACGCGCATAACCCCTCAGGAGAGGACACGTTCCAGCAGATAACGGGCCACAAGGACAGTGTTTCCCACGTCGGGTTCTCGACTAACGACAAATACTACTTCACCGCCGATCTCTCGGGTTACATCCAGCTGTTTGATCTCCAAGATAACAAGAAAATCTGGGAGTTTGAAGTGGGTGATGTTTTGTGGGTTATGTGGCACCCTGTTGTCCCCATACTTTTGGCAGGGGCAGTGGATGGTGGTGTGTGGATGTGGAAAATACCGGCCTTTGAAACAAAGACCATTCAATTGTCGAACACTCCTCCCATAGATGCCAAATTTCTATCGACCAATCGACATCTAGCGGTGGGTTATCAGGACGGAACGATCAAAGTTATTGACTTAAAATCGGGAGAAGCGACAGTGTCAGTCGACACGAAACAGGAAATCGCCAGTATCGGAGTTTCACGAGATGACAAGCTTATCATGGTGGGATCCCCTGAGTCCTCAGTGTGCCTGGTGGCAGTGCAGGCCGGTAAGGTGATAGCCACCCTGACTGAGCACCCTGCAGGTTACACCCCCGCTCAGAACACCCCGTCCGACTCCGTAGAACACATCGCCTTCCACCCCACCAGAACGGTAGCTGCCGTCTCCTACATCGACAACAAGGTGTGTTTGTGGGACACTGCCCTGCAGAGACTCAGGACAACTCTGTCCCACCCTGACGGGGTTGTTAAGAGTTGTTGGGCTGGAGACTCCGAACATCATCTCGTCACCTGCTGTCTGGACGGCATTGTCAGGGTTTGGGACGTGGATCAGACTGAAATCATTGCTCAGGTCACCGGACATCGTGATCAGCTTCTTGATATGAAAATTTCGGAGAATTTAGTGGTGACGGCTGACGATGCTGGGCTCGTTAAAGTTTTTAGGATTTCTTGATTTAGGCCGATCAGTTTGTGTTGTTTTAACTATTTATTGTGGTTTATTTTAACTGACAGATTTATATTGTCTCGTTTTATATTTTCTGGAATTGTCAAGTTCCTTGGGATGAATAAAAATCATTATCTGAAATACGAATATTAAAATCAATCTATTGAACGTTCAAAACATATATCGGTCATCGTAAAAATAGAAGCCGAATCTAAAATTGTTTATAACCCTTAGACAAACGTTAATAAAAGGTAAAATCTGCAAAACACACAAAAAATTATAAACCTTACTATAAACGTAAGAAGTTAAAACATAAAATCATGTCAAGCTGGATTTCTGCCTCCACGATGTCTAGTCAGAGCGAACTGAGTTGATGTCTAGTCAGAGCGAACTGAGTTGATACCCTTCTTCTTCAGTCTGGCTCGCTTGTTCTGATACCAGAGAAGAACTGTGTGTACAGAGAGCCCTATATCCAGACTCAGCTGGACTCTCTCCGCTGTACTGATGTAGTTCTTCTTCTTGAACGCTTCTTCCAGTTGCGCTTGTTGAGCGTCTGTGAAGGCTGTTCTCTTGCGGGGTTTGACCTAAGAGGATTGGATGGTGTTATGATGTTGTTAAATTTATCAGCTTTGTTGTTTTAGTTGGAACTCCGGTAAAATATGATTGACAGAAGAGAAAGAAGTTGAATTTCAACAGTTAAAAACTTAAAAAAAGGCTCATTAAATGTTTTCAGTGCCATGTAGTTCTACTGTTTACAGAGCTACTTAAAACGTGTCACTACGAAGACTATACCTTGCCATGAGTAACGTAGACGAGAGACCCGTAAGGAGCTCCAGTTGTGTAGTAGCGGTGAGAAGTCTGGGGTGTTGGACTGCTCGGCATCTGTACAAGCGGCATCTGTACCTGCTGTGAAGATCAGGTGTTATAACTTTACATAGCTAATTAGATGTTTGATTTGCCGCCAATTAATATGCTGCTTATCGATCATGATGCTGGTGCATTCGAAATACTTTATACTCGATTTTATTGAAAAGCAAATGTTTAAAGTCAGGCTTATCAGATTCATGCAATGAGAGGACTACTTTCCATTTTCATCAATACCAACGTGAAACTAAAATGGTCGACCCAATCAGTTTCATTAAGACAGTTAATCTGCGCTAGTGCCAACAAACCTGATTATTCCGGAAGTTAGGTTGAGCTGGGATAGAGTTCCTCACAAAGTTCTGCGAGAGGTCGGGGAGAGAAGTGTTGTTGCACTGTTGAAGGAGGAAGGACGAGTAGTCAGTCTCCTCCGTCTGCCTTGGTCCGGATACACTCTGCTGGTAAGTCAGGTTCGGAATGTAGGGGGAGGTGTCCGGAAGTTAGTCAGTGTGCCTTGGGGCACTGTGGAGGGATACTGAGAGGTTGGAGGATGAAGGTTTTGAGAAAATCCTTGTGGTGATGAGGCTTGCTGGCAAGAAGTCAGGCTCTGATAGGCGGAGGTCTCTGGTCGCAAGGTTGGGGGAGAAGTTTGCTGGTATGAGACTGTATTGAAGTATGGTCCTGCCGACTGAGGAGGTGTAGTCTGATGTAGCTGGGGCGGTGTAGTCTGATGTAGCTGGGGCGGGTGCGAGTCTGATGTAGCTGGGGAGGTGTAGTCTGATGTAGCTGGAG